>JAHREE010000152.1:867862-1038467 GCA_033628505.1 Tringa tobata
CAAAAGTATCGTCTTTTACACATTCTCTTCCTTTCCCCTAAAATAGGTCCTGTCTAGAAGGGATCCCTGTATGAAAATAATTGTGTTTCTCTTTAAAAAACTAAAAATATATAAATATAAAAAATATATATATAAAAAAGTTTGTTCCCAGAAATGTTTGAAGGCACTATTTTTAATTTACAGGGGTATTATCAATTTCCTTGTGCCAATAGTTTTGTCAAAATGTTGGAGGGAAGGAATGCCATCCAGAGGGATCTGGACAGGCTTGAGAGGTGGGCCTGTGTAAAACCCATAAAGTTCAACACGGCCAAGTGCAAGGTGCTGCACCTGGGTCATGACAATCCCAAGCACAAATACAGTCTGGGTGGAGAATGAATTGAGAGCAGCCCTGAGGAGAAGGACTTGAAGGTGTTGGTGGATGAGAAGCTCAGCATGAGCTGGTAACGTGCTCTGGCATGCCAGAAAGCCAACTCCATCCTGGGCTTTTGAAGTATTTGTTTTTCCCAGGCTATATTTCCCAGCCCTCACATCAATAAATTCTGTTAGCGTTTTCCTGCAACTGGTCAAGTCTGATAAAGAAAAGAGACTCCTTTTACAGATGGCACTTATCTTAATGTTGACAAACATCAGTGGAAAAAACCCTAAACCATCATTCAGAGTAATGTTTTCAAATGTTCCAGAGTGGTAGTAAGGGGGAAAATGTTGCCCAAACATGTTTATAATTGCAAGTCTTTAAATACAGTTAATGTTTTTCATAGCATTTTAATAAAAAATATTTATTTTATGAAAATATATAAAATCAGTTTTAAACATATGCAGAAAATATTTTCCCAGAGTTAGTAACTATCAATATTAAAATAAGAAAATTATGTAAATGGTAGTATGATGTTCTATCTACTTTATTTTCCCCAGCATCTCATGACCACAGGTTATGTGGATTGCTTATCTCCCTAGAGAAAGCTGAGGAAATTTTTTTGATCTCAAAATGTTTTGGCTCAACGCTTTGTGTTTTGAGGAGAAGCAAAGAAAAATACATACTCTACAGCAATAGCATACAGATGTGCGAGAGCTGGTATGTAAACTCTTTAACCTAAAAATAACAGATGCAAATGAAATTGTCTCTACGTACAAGAGAGGTTCATCCCCAACTCACCTCCCCTGGTCTAGTGTTGCTGTGAAATCTGAACTGAAATGTTGACAGAACAACGGGAGATACAGGAAAGCAGGACAGGACAGACAGTCTGCCACATGAGTCACAATCTCAAAAGCTCGTGGCTTAAATGTTCATGTGTTCAAAACCTGCTTTAATCTACCAAAGCAGAGCCTGTATTTTATCACAAAAACAAAAGTGTATCCTTAAAGGATATGATGACCTTATCAGCAGAGATCTTTGGGAAAAAAAATCACAGAACATTTAGACACTGCATTTCTATGTTGTATCATGTTTATCTTAAACTTTTTTCTACTTCCATTTTCATAATTGTTGGGGTTTGTTTGACACATGAATTTGTTTCTGGTCTTAAATGTGACCTCTGCTTGGGCTGCTGACTCAAAGTTGTCACTCACTTAAGTTTTCATAGTTCTTCACTATGGATTAGGCAGACACCATTCACAACTCTCTTCCTAAAGCTTCTCTTGAAGCTGTTCAAGTAGGAAGTATGTGAGGTCTCTGGGGAGGTAGTACTGCCATTCCAAATTAAAAACACTCTTAGAGGTATCCATATAGAAATCGTAGAGAGGATAGTAGGATATATTTGTCAGCGAAAAAAGGCAATGACAGATTAAGAAACCTAGGTATTACCCGTACCAATTTCTTTTTGAGGCACATTTGGTACTGTATATGGCCGAGGAGTGTCATCAGCACCAGGTCACTGGTGACCAACAAATTTCAAAGCTAGGGAAGGAATCATACCACAGTTCAAAAAACCAAGCTATTTGAGAAGCCAGAATTTCTTCCATACCTTGACAGTCTTGATCCAGGACTGTAAGAATATGGAGAGGCAGTAATGCAATGTTGCTACTGGATGGTTCCTAAAATGTTTTTTTCGGTATTGTTTTGAACTTTTGCAACAGGCTCAGGCGATCCTTCATTTTTTTTTTCTCCCAGATTCAAAACTGAAATTATGAGCATGGTAGATGATGTGACAAATATCCATTTCAGGTTTAAATTTAATTTTTCAATTTTCATATATATATTTAAGGCATTAGCATTATTACAATATCAAGGAATCTCATCATCCAGCATATTTTGGTGATTATAATTTTTTAAAATATAATATTATCATACTCTAAAAAGTCAGGACTAGCATAATAAGAAAGTTGCAGAAAATAGTACCTGATTTTAAAAAAATATAAAATTAACATTTTAAATTTTCTCACAATAACACAATAACAATATGTGTTATTAATAAATCAGCATATATAATTTTAAGAATATGATTTCTAATACTGCAAATGGAAATGTTTCTTTATTTTTTCCTCCAAGGTTAATTGCCAAATATTAAAATGAATAATTTTCCTTATATACATGGGGAAAGACATAGGAGGAGACATTGGTAATTTAGTTTTCTTTCATGCCTCTGACCTTTCCAAAAAAGAAATTTCTAATCATGATGGAAATGCCCCTTTGTGTCACTGAAATCACATTAAGCTGATAATAACAACTTTGTCTGACACAGAGTTTATTATTTTTTTCAAGCAATAAATCTTCATGCCTCTATTGTGTCTGTCCTATCTCCATATTGTGGAGTGACTTAATGGCACCCAGACTGGGGAGTCCCCTTCTGTGGCTTCTTTCTCCCGGCTTTTGTCACAATGAGGAATATAAGCAGCCATAATTACTAAGTAAATGATACAGTCTTGCTGTACTAATCCAGTCCCTGGATGATCATAGAATCCAAATCGTCTAGGTTGGAAGGGATCATTAAGATCATCTTGTCCAATCATCCATCTAACTCTGATAAAAAAAAACAAATGAAAACGATACAAACCACCCCCCCACATTACTAAACTATGTCTCTAAGCTCTATGTCAACCCATCTTTTGAACACCTCCAGGGATGGTGCCTCAGCCACTTCCCTGGGCAGCCCATTCCACTGTTTAATAACCCTTTCAGTGTAAAAATTTTTCCTAATATCCAATCACGATGCTCCATGCTCCTTTCTGGGAGCCACATGGACATGCAGCAGGTTTTTAACAACATTCACATATTGCTCTTCATCCTAAGAATTGCAGAGTCATCCTGAGTAAAGGGGATCTGAGGCTTGCTGTGCAAATTTAATGTTGTTATTCTATTTCTCTTTACCCTGCAGTTGGGTTAACCTTGAGAAACTTGTGTAAGAGATTGACCTACTTCTGGAAGAGGAAAAAAAACAACAATTATGCAAGAAGCTGTGTTTTCCACTGCTGGAAGACTTTAGACTCCTAAACGATAGGGTTTGGGAGAACAGGAGCTTGAAGAGAAAGGAGAAAGTTAGACAGGAAAACTAACAAGGTCCAGAATTTTGAGCTCCCACAGAAAATGCATTAGATATTGAAAAACATTCAAGAGTGTGACTGCATAGTTCCCCAATTAATGTTCTTTATATTTGATGAACAGGTTAGTTTCCCCCATAACTGTATATAAAGTCGTGTCTTTTTTTTTTCCTTTTTTCTCTTTTTTTTTTTTTAAGTAAAAAAGAGGAAATTGCAATGATTATTACATCTGGACTATAATTAGAACAAGAGTAGTAGGTTACTGTCCTGCACTTTGGGCTTTTTCATTGCTGACACTGAAAGCATGTAATCTGTCTGTTTATAATCTTAAATGTTTGTTGTTAACAGTGCTCTCTAAGATTTTCCTACTTTTTTGAATATACAATAGAGCAATAGAACAATGGCTATTACTGACAAAACAAAAACATTATAACTTTAATTAGCATTCCCCAGCATTTGCCCTTCATGACAGGATTCAAGAAAACCCCCTGAAGAGCTATGTGCAAGTCTCATACAGAGAAACAGTATGCTTCTGTTCTGTGACTGACTGCCAGAATTATCTTCACCTCTCTTTTAGATGATGTAGTATCACGAAAGCTCTTGTAATTGTTGTTGTATTTGGCAACTCAAAATCAGCACACAAACTTTCCAGTTCATAGTGTCCCATGGGAAAACATCTCTTTTTCACAAATACTACGTAGAACACAACATAGAGGAAAAATAACTGGAATATTACTCTTGCTGAAATCTAACATAGCCCATGGCCAACACCAATTCACTTTATCGTATGTAGTATGGGGAAATATATGGGATCAGGAAAGAGTGGAACAGACTCCTAGAAGTAGAAGTGATACCGTAAGTCCATTGACACTGCTTTTTAATGTGGGTCTGTTCATTTAGGGTGAGAGAGAAAGAAAATTCTTGCCTCTAGCTTTTTTGAAATGTCTGGTACCTGAAGATATGAACATCCCATGTTTTCTTTTTTTCTGGCTCTACTTGAATCCATCCAAGATACTCATGTTCCTAATAATCAGTCATCAGTTCCATAGACACACTCAAACTCAAGAACAATGAAGATGAAATTCATGTTGTGAGTTCTGGCCTGGAAAGTTTAGTTAATGAACAAGAGTACAAAGTGGGAGCAAGCCTGTAGAGGTCACAGTGAGCAACTTTGGTATTTCACTACAGGATCGGCTTATGAAAAAAGTGAATGAGTACAAAGAGGTTTTGAGAGTCAAGGGTAAGAGACCTGAAATGGTGTAGGAACAAGGATAGGAACCCATCCAGTTAACTTTGACTGATTCTGAAAATTGTATTTGTTCATCTGGAAGATTTCCATCTGGATTCGGGCATTGTCACTCAGGCATATAAACAATCACATATTTCTATATATTTATTTTTCCATTTAATATTCTAGTTGGACATATGACTACAAACAATTTAAAAAACCTGCACCCACCTAATAAAAATGAAAAATAATGGATTTATTATACAGTAAATACATAAACCCGGTACAAAGTGGACATAAGTCATTTCCTGAATTGTGTGCAAAGTAAATTATGAATGATTTGTAAATTCATTGTACCATCACTTCTTTGTAGACTTCTATTTGCACATTTTTCCTTTTTCCATAGGAAATTCCATAGGAATTTTTTTTTTTTTTTTAAGAAACTCTAATAAAACCTATATGGTAATAACTAAAGAAAGAATAACTATTACTAGAATCTGGATCCAGAAGTGTTAGTGACTACTGTTTTCAATATTTATTTTTATTGGTTTGAATTATTTATTACTGCATGTGACAAACATTTTTTTTTAACAAGCCATCAGTGAAAGACAATGAAAATGACAAGATCTGCAGAGAATTTCCATAAAGATTAAGTGTTTGAATTCACATTATTGTTCTCCAAATACACAAAACACACATACTACAGCTATGTGTATTGTTCTGTCATGCACATTGCAGAATAAAAGCACACATAACTATTTAAATTACTTTGTTAATTCTTTTTCATTGAGCTGTTCTTGTACAGCACATTGTAGTCACTCTGAACTACAAGTTAACACTTGTATTCAAAAATCTGCATTCAGATTTCTGAAACAATTCCAAGGATACTTCGCTTTGACAGTGCACAGACTTTTGCACTCAACAAAACTGGGTTTTCAAAAATTTTCAGCATGAAAACTTAAGGTAAATAAATAAAAAACAGAGCACTGTAAATGATAGACTGTTATCAAGGCTATAGTGACAATGCAATGAGCAATAAAATGGGTGGCTGCCTGTCTCTAAAAGTCCTTTACTAAATCCAGTGCATGATTTTTTGAAAAGTGTATTCTGGAATGAATGTTTTTAAGATGGTTAATCTCTGAAATAACTTGGTTCACTTTTGGTACTGTTGCACAAGCTGTCACGGTCAGCTGTGCATGCCCTTTCCTTCAAGGAGATAAGACTGATGTTTGGATTTATTGTTCTTGTTTCTAGGTTAATCAGTCAAAGTGAATGTATTGGATTCCTGACAAAATTTGCGGTTGAACAGAAAGTAGCCTTACTGGACTGTATTTATTCACTACAACGGTATGTATTCATTGAGTTTGAGTTCTGTCAGACTACAGAAGGGTCACCCTTTTTTTAATTTCTGAAGTCTTTTTTAGTTGATGTCAAATGTGCTGCCATGCAAAAAACATTGCCAACTGTACTTTTGAATTCCACTTCTGCTTGCTTATATTCATTCAGGATGATATTTGTAAGAAGATGATCTAACCAGCAAAATCTAATACTATAAATTGCCCTCTGAAGAAAACCTAATCCAGATTTTATTATTTTTACACATTATTTTCCAGTGTGGAATTTGATTCTGTATGCAATTTCATAAGATGTAACAGGAAAATAAAACTGGCTAACTTAAATCACCATGATAGATTTACATTATAATTAATGGCAAGGCAATCTATTATTGAAGAGAAGTGGCTGTGGAGGGTTAAGGCAAAAATTATATCCTACTGTTTATCAAGTCTTTTTTAAGAACTTAAAAGAGTTAATTGAAAAAGGAGGGAAAAAGACCCCCAAAACCAGACAGGAATGAGTAGCACCAAAACTAGCATAGGTTTTTTAGTACATAATTTTCTTTCTGTTAAGGACAATAATCAAATCCATGCATACCTTCATATTTGAGTTGCTAATGTTTAATTTTTGCTTAAATTCTTGATGGAAATCTGTCTTAGCTCAACTTAATTATAAAACATCAAGAAAGGGATTCAAAATGGTTTTAATTCATCAGCCTGTGTAATGACTTTATAATACTAAACTAGGATATGATGCTTTTGGGACAGAAGATTTTGCAGCATCAGCCAGTCAAAGGTTCTAACTCTGCAATTTCGATGCTGAATTTATCACTTTTGGCACTGATGTCAACCATACGTCAATGCCTGCTCATGCGATGGGGACTATCTGAATGTAGCCTATTAATTCAAGGCCATAAAGAAAGTATATTTAGCTCTAATACTAAGTTATTTAAAGTTATAGGCAGTGTAGTAGATGAATAACAAGGTTGTTTAGCTGGAGATGTATTATCTATTTACAAGGGTTACCAATGACTTTGTAGCCTACAAGACATCATTTTTTATCATAGGAAATGTACAGCGGGCAAAAGCAAGCTAGTAAGAAAGTAAAAAAGGTCACCTGTACAAGAATCTAGCATCCTCCCACCCATCCCTAAATGGAACAAAGGCTGTCCAACAGCTTTTAATAGTCCTCTACACAATGCATGTTCCTATCACATCTCTCTGTCCTTATGAGCAAAGAAACCTTCACAAAAGGCACAAGATACTGAAAAAAGTATTTGTTTTATATGGAGAAACCTTCATTATTATAGAAACACAGAACAGAATTAGAGAATTGCAGAATTCATATTGGAAGGGACCTCAGAAGACCTCATGTTTGACCTCCTCCTCAAAATGGGGCCAGTTTGGAGATTAGATGGAGATGCTCAGGAATTTTTCCAGCCCCCTCTTGAAAAGCTGTAAGCCTGGAGACTTCACAGCTTCCCTGGGCCACCTACCCCACCAGCCAGCATCCTCATGAGAAGAAATTCTCTCCTTGTATCCATTTGAAACCTCTCATTATCTATTGTCCCGCTGCCATGTACACTGCTTTGAAAGGCCTGACTCTGCCTCCTCAAGCCCTTTGTGTCACTTCTGGCAGAGGGGACTGCTGTTGTGTCACTGAAACTGTCCCTTACTCTGGATAAGCCAGTCCTGTTCCCACAGCCTCTCCTTACAGGACAGGGTCTCTACCCCTGACCAGCATGGTAGTCTCCCTTGACCTCACTCTAATTTGTTCAGGTCTTTCCTGAACTGGAAGTCCCCGGACTGAATGCCTGCCCCCTTGCAGAAGCTTGCCTTTACCAGGACAGGGCTTTTTATTTGTGCTTGTTGACTATGGTGTGGCTCCTGCTGGTCCCCTCCTTCACACTTGACTTGGCCTCTCTGGTTGTCAGCCCTGCTCTCCAGGACATCCACTGGCACCCAGGTTTAGTGTCAGGTGTAGACATAGTGGGATACCTGACTCTGTCACCTCCTCCAGGTCACTAATGAAGATCTCCCTCAGATATTCCACTTCTTACTGGTTTCCAGGAAGAGTATGACCGCTTAACCACTGCCCTTGGAGCCTGATCACTGAAGCAGATTTTTGTCCAGGCTGATGTCCTTTATGGTGTAATGCGTATAAAAATACAACATAAAACCAAAGCAAAGATTTAAAGCTGTTAGTCCGTTCATAGAGTAGTTCAAAATGTCAATATTCCTTTTTTTAGACTGTTGTCTTATTTCTCTTTGCTGTACCAAATTACCCATGGACGAAATAAAAATTATGATCTATGACATATAAAGTATTGCTTTAAATTCTGTGAATTAGTCACTCATGTTCCATTTTTACTTGATTCAATGCCAGCTGTTGCAACTGTTTTAGAAGCCACTGCTGTAAACCTAATGACTAAATTACTTCCACAAATATTCATAAATGTATGAAAATAGTTTTCAGAGTCCCTAAATTCCTGGTGTTTCCTGTTATCCAGTTGTGTTTGTCCAAATTACCTTTGCAGGCAGCTTAAACTCAGACCACATTCAAGCTCACACAGATCCGAGAGTCTTTGTGACAGGCAGCATCATGTTTCTTCCTGAAACCTCAAATCCGTGTTTAATTTATACATTTCCATAAAAAAGGGAAAATGGAATAGTTGAAGGCTGCACAGGGTTTATGTATTCCCATATACCAACTTTGAAGATGTAGCTTCAGCGTGGTTCCTGGTAAGTTGCTGGCAAACAGCGTTGGTCTTGGGAAAGTGAAGCTATGGTATAGACACAACTCTAGTTATGAGGTGATTTAGTGTGGTAAAGGAACAGAAATTTAGAAATTTTTGGTAGCAATTGTTATCTGCAAAAGGAAGAAGGAATGAGTTGGAGAGCAATTTTATAAGTAAGTTTGTATTGAGAGAAGCCCAACACATTATTTCTCTTGGGACTTCATAAGAATTATGTCATAATTGTTTATTTTTTCCAATATTGTTATGGTGCTCTAAAGATATAGATGAAAATATACACATTATTATGCATAAATAATGAGTGTAAATACCACTGCAAACAGTGCTCGTTGGAGAAGACAATCAGCAATTCTCTCTCTTGTGAGAGAAACCACATGCTTAGGTTTTATTAGAACTTGAGCCTTAATCATTAAATTTTCAAAGATCTTGTTTAATCACATGAGAAATGGTTTCAAAGTTAACCTTTATTTTCCCCTGTAGACACTCTATATTTTTCTTTCTCCTCTTTAATTAAGTTTTCAAAAAAAATCTTACATCCAACAGTTTTTTAATTTTCCTGAGAAATCCAAATTTTTCTGTATTATGGCAAATAAGGTTCTCAGAAGTACAATTTAAAACAGTGGGTTGGCTTTCTAAGAACAACCATTGATTTCAAAGACTAAAAACTTCCAGAGAGATGGAAAATGTAATTTTTTTCTTTCACGGGACAGGTAAATTTTCCTTTTTGGAACATGAATTAAGTTATTAGAAGCAGCAGCAGGTATTTTATCATTGCCATCAGTAGGCAAAGGATTAATTGCCGCCACTGTTCATGCCATGGTACCTTGTGGGGTACAAATTACATTTCTCTAACCTCAGCACCTTAATCAAAACCAACATGATCGGCGCTCATATTAATCTGCTGCAGCCAGCACCAGTCTTTCTGAGCCAAATGAATGCAAGGTCAGCAGTATGGACTTCTGAAAGGAGGGAGCAAGCTTATCAGGAAAATGCACATGGTGAGGTCCAGAAGCAATGACAATGTGAAAAATCAAGTTAACATCCAGTAAAAAGGCATGCACATTGCAGCGCTGTTGCCTTTCTGTCAGTTTGTTCCATGCTGAATCAAAACAGGGATTTGTATGTGTCTCAAGTGCCCACAAGCTCCCGGTAATTTGTCTGCCAGGTATCTGAACTTCTATTAAATGGGCAGATACAACACAAAAAAAGGAGTGTAAGTGGTAGATATACAAAAGAGTCTTTCCCTTAAGAAATCAAGCTGAACTGTAAAGGCACTGTATTTGATAAATAGCTTTATGTACACTTCAGGCTTGTGTTCTGTTTTATGTGTCTGTTCACGCTCCAGTTGGGCAGTAACGCTTTCAGCCTCTTATGAGGAAAATAAGACGAGTTCACTCAGCATGAGTTGTACCGCTGAACTTTGGGTACTACCTCTAGCCAAACCAAAGGGTTCATTTATGAAGATTTATCTACCAGGTTGCTAAAGGAAAGGATCTTACTGCACTCAGCTTTTACTGGTTTTCTAAACAGAAAACTGCTGTAACGGTTCTTTAAGAAGTATATTTTGATCCTGAAAAGAAGAGCACTATCCTTCCAACCACATTATCTTTAAGACCATTTGAAAACACTAGGAAAAGTATTGAGCTGATTTACAATCACACTAACAATACCAGGCAGAATAGTTTAATGGTTTGAGAGGTCAATTAATCATATTGTCTGTGGAAATGTGATGAAGGACACAATCTAAAACTGTGGAAGGTGAAATCACTTAATGCAAGAGTTCAATTACCCCCTTTCCAAGAAAATCTTAGGCCAAAATTTTAAGCCTACCTACCAGAAGTTGAGCATCTAGTTTTACATTTTTGTGCTCATATATATGTTCCATATATAAAATATCATGAAATACAGATACGTTGCTATATATCATTTTACCATAAAAAACAAGTCAAGCCTTTGGCACTTAAGCTTAGGATCCTATATTGAAAACTTTTACACTAAAGTTTTAGTTTGCCATCAAATATTTTCACTATGAGAACTGAAATTTAAAAAATAGAGTTATGTGAGATACTGGGTGAGTGATCCATGTCTTCCTTTCAGGAGCAGGTAGTCTCAGTGTCAGTCATTCATTGACCACCTGTCTTTATGTAGCTTAGGTGTTCCTGGCTTAATAAGAAAATGGTAACATATTTTAGTTTCNACTGCAAACAGTGCTCGTTGGAGAAGACAATCAGCAATTCTCTCTCTTGTGAGAGAAACCACATGCTTAGGTTTTATTAGAACTTGAGCCTTAATCATTAAATTTTCAAAGATCTTGTTTAATCACATGAGAAATGGTTTCAAAGTTAACCTTTATTTTCCCCTGTAGACACTCTATATTTTTCTTTCTCCTCTTTAATTAAGTTTTCAAAAAAAATCTTACATCCAACAGTTTTTTAATTTTCCTGAGAAATCCAAATTTTTCTGTATTATGGCAAATAAGGTTCTCAGAAGTACAATTTAAAACAGTGGGTTGGCTTTCTAAGAACAACCATTGATTTCAAAGACTAAAAACTTCCAGAGAGATGGAAAATGTAATTTTTTTCTTTCACGGGACAGGTAAATTTTCCTTTTTGGAACATGAATTAAGTTATTAGAAGCAGCAGCAGGTATTTTATCATTGCCATCAGTAGGCAAAGGATTAATTGCCGCCACTGTTCATGCCATGGTACCTTGTGGGGTACAAATTACATTTCTCTAACCTCAGCACCTTAATCAAAACCAACATGATCGGCGCTCATATTAATCTGCTGCAGCCAGCACCAGTCTTTCTATGCCAAATGAATGCAAGGTCAGCAGTATGGACTTCTGAAAGGAGGGAGCAAGCTTATCAGGAAAATGCACATGGTGAGGTCCAGAAGCAATGACAATGTGAAAAATCAAGTTAACATCCAGTAAAAAGGCATGCACATTGCAGCGCTGTTGCCTTTCTGTCAGTTTGTTCCATGCTGAATCAAAACAGGGATTTGTATGTGTCTCAAGTGCCCACAAGCTCCCGGTAATTTGTCTGCCAGGTATCTGAACTTCTATTAAATGGGCAGATACAACACAAAAAAAGGAGTGTAAGTGGTAGATATACAAAAGAGTCTTTCCCTTAAGAAATCAAGCTGAACTGTAAAGGCACTGTATTTGATAAATAGCTTTATGTACACTTCAGGCTTGTGTTCTGTTTTATGTGTCTGTTCACGCTCCAGTTGGGCAGTAACGCTTTCAGCCTCTTATGAGGAAAATAAGACGAGTTCACTCAGCATGAGTTGTACCGCTGAACTTTGGGTACTACCTCTAGCCAAACCAAAGGGTTCATTTATGAAGATTTATCTACCAGGTTGCTAAAGGAAAGGATCTTACTGCACTCAGCTTTTACTGGTTTTCTAAACAGAAAACTGCTGTAACGGTTCTTTAAGAAGTATATTTTGATCCTGAAAAGAAGAGCACTATCCTTCCAACCACATTATCTTTAAGACCACTTGAAAACACTAGGAAAAGTATTGAGCTGATTTACAATCACACTAACAATACCAGGCAGAATAGTTTAATGGTTTGAGAGGTCAATTAATCATATTGTCTGTGGAAATGTGATGAAGGACACAATCTAAAACTGTGGAAGGTGAAATCACTTAATGCAAGAGTTCAATTACCCCCTTTTCAAGAAAATCTTAGGCCAAAATTTTAAGCCTACCTACCAGAAGTTGAGCATCTAGATTTATATTTTTGTGCTCATATATATGTTCCATATATATCTATATGATACCTATAAAATATCATGAAATACAGATACGTTGCTATATATCATTTTACCATAAAAAACAAGTCAAGCCTTTGGCACTTAAGCTTAGGATCCTATATTGAAAACTTTTACACTAAAGTTTTAGTTTGCCATCAAATATTTTCACTATGAGAACTGAAATTTAAAAAATAGAGTTATGTGAGATACTGGGTGAGTGATCCATGTCTTCCTTTCAGGAGCAGGTAGTCTCAGTGTCAGTCATTCATTGACCACCTGTCTTTATGTAGCTTAGGTGTTCCTGGCTTAATAAGAAAATGGTAACATATTTTAGTTTCAATCTGCTCTTGAAAGTTCTGCAGAATTGTTGATAAAAGCTTTAAACATATTGCCCTTAGTCAGAGTATTACAGTTATGTCAAAAAAAAAGGCCAGTGTCACTGAGCATCTGCAGCAGTTCAGGCAAAAGTCTGTTTCACACTTCCCCTCAATGGCAAGAAAAGAGTATTTTAGATAGTCTGATGAGAAAGTAATAAAATAATTGCTGAACAAGCAAAGAAGTTCTTTTAGAAACTCATTTCTTTTAGTTTCATTTTGTCTGTTTATAAGGAACCGAGAACTGCAGACCACCAGTTTTCATATAGCATTCAGGCTCCACAGACACATAGATTAATAAAATATAGAATTCTAAGTAAATAATGTCAATAAGACAACTACATAAAATAAAAATTCTAATTTTAGGTGAAAGGTAATATAACTGTGCAAGAACGAACAGATGTATTCATTTTTTTTCATTGTTTGGATAGGTGGTAATTGCATCAAGCTAGAGAAATAAATTGCAGGAGCTCATCTTCCTGTATAAAAAAAAAAAAAAAAAAAAAAAAAAAAAGTCAAGCCTGGGTTCAGAATTCAGCATTCAGATCTAGAGGTGCAGCTCAATCTCTTCTTTAAGCATCAGAATTAGAAAACTTTGTGTAGCTCAACACAGAGCATACTCCTGGAACTGCAGTTAAAAGGTGGGGTTGTTAACAAGGACATGCAGTTGTCAAGGCAAGCTTGGCAAGATGAAATTCCCAGTGAGTACAGGCGAGAGCATTCCTGGAAGAACTGAAATTGAGCCCCCCTCAAGATAATAACTTATCCCCACCTCTCTCAAATGTACAGGGGAATAGGAAATACTATTAATTCTCAGTGGCATGTTTCCACTTACTAATGTTCCTGGAGACAGCAACTTTGCTCTGCAGCATTACTAAACTTCCTGTTATTTATTTTCTTCACCTGAGTTCAATCACGCTGCATGGTCTAATGTCTATGTCAAACTAAGAAGCTTCAGGGAAAGCCACTCATTCATGGACTGCTGAGGAGGCAATTTTTATTTCAGCGCAAGCTGGATAAAAAGTCCCTGATTTCTTTTTCTTTCTCCCCAGTGTTCAGCAAAGCCTTGTGACATATGCACGCCAGGCTGTACGAGCTTCAGAGAAGCCAAGGCCACTCATTTAATGAACGCTGACTATGCAAGTATTGGCTCCATAACCTTTCTGATCTACTTTTATGAAGCAACTGATGCTAAAACATGAATTTGAAGCAATATGTGCTGCTATTCTTGCTGTTTCCCTGTTTAAAAATTAACAGGAACTCATAAATTTATAACCATTAAGAGGCAGGCTCCTACTGAAATGTAATCGAAGGTTTAAATTTGCAATGAAAGGCTTCCATCTTGCAGGTACAGAACAGAAGGAGATTTTGCTCCAAGAAGTGACCCCTGTGCTATGCTGGAGGATTGTGCAGCAGCCGCAGAGGAGTCAGTGCAGGGATGTTGTTATGTGAAAGTATACTGCAGATTTTCCACAGGAAGAACATATAATGTTTTTTTACTTATTTAGTTGAAACTTTTTAAAAAAGCTTTCCTGTACGTATAGAACACTCTTGTCTTAGTGTAGTATATATCTTTTATTTTTGCTGGACCATGTTCTTCTGTATGCTCTATTTTATATTGTAGTACTACATTTTTGAAACAAGGAGATTATGTGCTTAATTTATGGGAGTGGTATTTTCAACCTTGAACTGTAAATCTCACAATGTAGTAAAGAAAGTCTTTAAAATTGTTATTAAAATCTGGGTGGTTCTATTCAAATATTCTTCTCTGAATAACAAACACTCTTTGTTCCTACTCACAAATCTCCTTGAAGAAAAAGATAACTATATTAGAGCACGCAGGATAATCCAATGGTTGCTTTCATTCTTCCTGGTTATTTTTTTGCAAAGTAAACAGAAATAAACCTTAAAAAAAAAAAAAAAAAGAAATAATGATATGTCACAACATAATTTTTCCATCACATGATTTTGTGTAAATGTGAGAAAGAACGCGTTGTAAGAAATCTTCTATTGTGACTTCAGATATTACCTATAATATCATAATAATGCATGTGAGATGCTGAGCTTTAAATTCTGCAATTATATTAATATCAATTCCGTTTTTATGATGTCTCAGAAACCAAAATTACATTCCTTCAGAGGAATTTAACAGTAATTATGCTAAATGCTAAGTAGGCATTCTGCTGCAAAGTGTACTCCCTACTTCAGCAGAAGCACCTGCCTAACTGTGAGACACTACTCTTTGGTGTGGAAGAGTGAGTTCAGCTTAGTTAACACTTTAGCTAACGTGTGAAAATAACATAAATGTTACCTATTTTATTTACAATCACTCTTTAGAAAC
Source organism: Tringa tobata (assembly GCA_033628505.1). Lineage (NCBI taxonomy): Eukaryota > Metazoa > Chordata > Aves > Charadriiformes > Scolopacidae > Tringa > Tringa tobata. The sequence goes on from JAHREE010000152.1 coordinate 883,130, forward strand.
AGGCTTTTGGAGGTTTTGAAATGTTCATCAACATATTTTATGTAGAATAGCTACACCATGTTTTAAGATATATCTAGTTAATACATTCTAGATAAAAAAATAATATTAAGATCTGAATATGCCATAATGAAAAAGGAGGTAATATTTCCTTGAGGAATACACAAAAAATAAACTTTCTTTGAAATGTGCTGAGCATTTTTTGTATGCTTGTTTGCTTCTTTTTGGTTTGGGTTTTTTTTTTTTTTTTTCAGATTGGAGATTGAAACAAGGAACACAACCACTTAATGCCATTGATCAAATCATGCTTTGGAAGCAGACCCTGGATTAATGGGTTTAGGAATGTTCTTCTAAATTACAAACATCTGTAATGATCCTCCAAGGACAAACGGGGCACTCTGGTTCAATGAGCAGGTAATGAGATTGCTCCTTATCAGTGTGCAAAAGTTTGCTGGTGCTGCAGGATGTCCTGGCAAAGAACCACTGTTGTCTTATCACTGTAATTTCCCCTATGTGTTCATAAAACCCTCTATGTAATATTTATATTCACTTTTTAAAAGCAGACTAATTAGAGTCTGTCACTTTGCCTTTTCTTAATGTATTCTCATACACAGCTTGACACTACTGTGAATATAAATGGTTTTAACAAGCGTGTTTTTGAAATCCTAGCTGTAATAGATATCTTTGTGGAATATCTTTTCCTTCAAGATTTGTTTGATAAAATTAAGTCTGGGTTCAGAATGAATGTGATTTGTCTATTACAGTGCACTTACTGTCCCTCTAGATTAATGCAATCATTTTTATGCTTTCATGTACGAACGTACGAATCATTTAAAATCAAATCAAGATATTACCTTCTTCCAAAATTCGTTGTGAATTGAAGCCAAACATTTTAAAAGTTTAGATAATCTGTCTTTAAAAAATAAAACATTTTAAACACCATTTCACTATTTAAACTGACCAAAACTGGAAATGCAGAGCTACAGTTATGGCAGCCAGCTTTTGTTTCTTCACAAATTAAGGGAAGACGGAATCTTTGGTATGAGAACATTTTCATCTGTTATACTTAAAAAATAGATATTTTGAGAGACCCTTATCTGATCTGGATTTCTGAACATTTTGAGAATGTTCCATTTCTGTCCCTTAAGAAGAACAGCACTGACATCTCAGACTTCATCCCATGCAGAGATGAAATGGCCTCTACATGACAGACCTTCAATGTGGGATTAGAATCTGAAAAACAGGGGTGGTTTTATTGCAGATCAAAATAACTCTAGTCTCTACATGTTTCTGACTTGCTGTGTTTCTTTTGGAGGGCTAAGGGCTACTGGGGTAGATCCTTTCTGTTCTGGACAACCTGCACAATGAGCTATTTGGGTCTGTCCTCTGAGCTGAGTCACAGTGTTGTTAAATGGCCCTATGGAGTGGCAGTCCCTAAGGAGTGACTTGTAAGCATTACAGTAGTGGTATAGACAATAAGAAAATGCAAGATTTATGCACTGAAGAAATACTTCGGCTCTCAGGATGTGACTTTAGTGGGACAGAAAATTGTAGAGACATGTTTATAACTGTTTTACTGCATTTTTTCCTCTAATTCATGCAGATCTCAAATGTGGTATTTTTTCCCAGAATATTAAAAAATGATAACAAGCTTCTGAGATTTAAGTATCATTCTTAATGCTAGTTTTTAAGTTGGATGAGAGAGTCACTAATATTTATTGTCTTATCCAGAAAAAGACCAAACAGTAATTTATCCTACTAGATTGTAGAAAAGTTGAGCTCTCTTCTGTCATCTACCAAATTGTTCACAACACAGGTAAGCTTTAAAATGATCATTTAATAGCCAGAGAAAACCAAATATTTCAAAAATAATAAACAATGAGGAAGATTAAACTCTTATTTTTGAGAGCTATCAAAGAGGTTTCTTTCTTGTGTCATGACTTGAGATGTTCCGCCCTACCTTGAATTCTCATTTTGTGTCCATAGCAGACCTGGACTGGATGTCAGGAATCTGAATCTGTGTTTCAGCCTAAACACTCCTTGTCTATGTCATAAAGAATACTTTCCAAAGAACTTGAAGATGAGTACTCATACTCACTTTATGAGCCTGATAGTGGCATATCTCCAGCAGATCTTGTGATAGTATAGCTACATTGACTTATGATACCATTTTGTGAAAATGGGCTTGTTTCTTATTTTAAGGGCTTCTACATCAGAAATATATTGTTCACAAATATTTTTCTTCCAAAATCAAACTAAAACTTTGGGGTTTTTGCAATCTCTGTATTGTAGCTTCTATATACAATAGACAATCCACCTCTTTTGATTATCAAACTATTTGGACTAGACAGGTATAGGTTTTTTGAATAGATGAGATGGATCCTACTCAATTTGGTCTCAAAACTGGAAAGTCAACAATTTGATGGCTGGACCACTTGGTGGATCAGGAGCTGGCTCTCTGGCTGCACTCAAAGGGTTGCAGACAACAGCTCAATATCCAACTGGAAGCCAATGATGAGTGGTGTTCCTCAGGGGCTGGTACTGGGACCAGTGCTGTTTAACATCTTTGTTGGAGACATGGCCTCCTCTGGACCTGCTCTAACAAGTCCACGTCTTTCATGTATTGGGGATCCCAGAGCTGGATACAATAATTCAGGTGATGTCTCATCAGAGCACAGAAGGGAAGAATTACCTACCCCGACCTGCTGGTCCTTTTTCTTTGATGAACCCCAGGACATGGTTAGCTTCACTGAATTTCACTGAATTTCACTGAATTGTTAGAGTTGGAAGGGACCATAGAGATCATCTAGTCCAACTCCCCTGCTAAAGCAGGACCACCCAAAGCATGTTAGATCATGCCACTCAGGACTGCATCCAGGCGGGTCTTGAAAATCTCCAAAGAAGGGGACTCCACTACGTCCCTGGGCAGCTGCAGCTTTCTGTGCTGCAAGTGGACATTGCTGGCCCATGCCCAATTTTTCATTAACCAGTATCCCTAAATCCTTTCACTGCAGAGCTGCTCTCAATCCATGTATTCCTCAGTCTGTATTGCTGTTGGAGGTTGCCCCAACCCACACACAGTACCTTGCATTAGGCCTTGTAGTTTGCAGAGTCTCAATTCCTCAAGACTGTAAACCTCCCTTTGAATAGCATCCCTTCCATGAAGCATAATGACTGCACCACTCACCTTGGTGAGTCATCTGCAGCTTGCTGAGGGTACACTCAATCCCACTAGGTCCTTGATGAAGATATTAATTAGTACTGTCCCCAGTATGGACCCGTGAAGGACACAACTCATTGGTTTCCACTTGGACATTGTGCCATGGGCACAACCTATGGAGAATCTTCGGTTCTCCAATTTAGCAGCAAGAATGCTGTGGGAGACCATACCAAAGCTCTTACAGATGAATTACATCTATAGCTCTTCCTTTGTCCAGCAATGCAGTCACTCCATTGAAGAAGACACTGGATTAGTCAGGCACAATTTGCCCTTGGTGATGCCATATTGGCAGTCTTTAAATAAAGAGGTCTCAGTTTATTAGAGGTCAAACTTGAAATTTTAATATACTTGTCTTTATGGGTGTTAATTTGTCACAGAGAGATGCTCATCTTGATTCTAATAAGGAATTGGTCAATGTATTCTTGAATAATCTAGTCACTAGATCTAATCAGCTGGCATGATCTGCAGTAAAGTAAATACACATATCTTTTTTAAGTAGTGGTGACAAAAGTGTGTAGAGAGATGCAAATTCTGCTCTTGACTTATGTGTACAGGCAGAAGGCACTTTTGCACAGAGTTCAGAAATCTCCTCTGCTCTTATTTTTTGCTTATTTGCATTCAAGTTTCTTCTGCTACTGTCAAACATATTGAAATGTTGACATGTTTTGGTAACATTCACTATTGCGTCCATTTTCCACAGAAGATTAGGTGCTAATAAAGAAAGTAGTATTTCTCCTTGCATACAATAATGAATAATTATCACTTTTCCTCTGATCTTTATACTTGTTCATATTTTTACTTCCCCAGTCATCTAATTTGATTTATGTATATGTTTACTGGTGGGTTTTCCTTTTCTTTCTTGCTTGTTTTGGCAGTTTGAAGCTGATATGAAAGGGCCCAATTTGCAAAATTGTTTTGAATATGCACAACTTGCTGAGTCTAGATCCTCACTTGGAAACCTTTATTCTGTCAGACTTTTTTGGATGCAGGGGTATGATGAATTCACAAAAGGCTGTTTTGCAAAACCTGCAGTATAATCCACATTAGGTATACAGACACTAGAATAACATGCTTGGAATTACTGTAACTATACTGAGGATAAAAATTAAAGAAGTTCACCAGATAAATAAGGATAACATTTAGTATTATAACACAGGGAAACTAGATATTACTATTAGTCAAGAGACATTGGTGAGTATAAGCAAAATATCTGGGAGGTGTCAACTAGCATATCTGCTTTGAAATATTAGTCTGTCATGTCAATGTAATTGCTTCAATATACATCGGTCAGGAATATTCCTCCTCTGCAGGTATAACCATGTTCCTAGATAAACCTATTTTACTTAATTCTAACTTTAATAACCTGAAAGAAAAGGAATTTTCCCTCCTATACAGCAGCCCATCATACATTGACAGAAACTATTGTTTTTTTAACATATGGTGAGGCTGTGGGGGAATAAGAAAGCACACAAATGAGAAGAAGAGGGGAAAAAAACTACTTAAAACTGCAGTCACTACAGAATAAATAATATATTATTTAAGCATTCTGAGTACCATTCAAGAAAGTAGATATCTAATTATAGTTAACCTCCTACCAGAAAAACCTGTAAAAAAGAGTCTTTAAAGAAAAAAGATGTAATTTATTTAATTATTACCTTAGTTATCTTACCTACATAGGACACCAACATACACATACCCTCTTACTGAATTAAAAGGCAAAAAAAATTTGAAGGATTAGACCCCTAAACTGAGAAGAAGCAGTTCAGCTACTCTAGAAATAAGCCGGTTTCAAAACAAAATAACACAAAACAAAACATGACATCTAACTTCACGTATAATTTAAAAGGTTTATAAGAACGTTTGAGTAGCCTCAGGTCAACTGCCTGGTAAGATAATAATGAAATCTAACATACCATTTATGCTAACAGTAGAAAAACATATTGTATTTGTAAGTACAGATATTTCTAAACACTTCAAAGAATTCCTTTTTTTGCTGTAGGTCTGGATATATAGTAACATCACAGAACATGGGCTGAACTTATCCCTAGTTAATCTGAAATTAAATGAAGAATTAACAGGTGGACCAACCACAAATGGAAGGGCTAAATCAGAAGAGCCTCATCACAGAACGAGACACAGCCAGAAGAAAACATAAGAAGAGAACATGACAAGCTGTGATTCTCAGAGTATATGAGTAGCACGACGAAGACTGAGGTCTGATAGTCCATGAAGAACCACAGCTGATCACAGATACATTTGAGGCTGAAGTATTGACATCCTTTAACCACTGGTTTTGCTGCAACTCTGCACATATTTATGTTTTATTTCTATATATATGTACATACACATTTACATTATACATACAAATATATATAAAATGAATACAATTCATATACATCTGTGCATAGACTAGGGAAATTATCATGGTGATAGAAACATTTAGAAGATTGACAAATCAGCTTTGTTTCAAACTTCAGAGCAATGCTCCATGGGATTGACACTCATTAATAGCAAACACTGGCAATGGTTAGCTCTTCATCATCATCATGGATTCTCATTGTTTATGCAAACAAATAGACCTTAAAAGCCTTATGATAAACTGCTTTTCTGTATTTAACGACATAGAGATGATGCATAGAGTGAGTGCTGGTGGTGAAAGTCCCTGACAGACCAAGTGGCCAAGGTCCAGGGGATGAAGCATGGAGTGGAGTGGGCAACCTCCTTCTCCCCTTCTCTTTCCTGCTCCTCAAACCCCTTCCAGAAATAAAAGGAGATGGCCACATCAGCTCTCAACAGTTAATCTTAAACTGAGGAGCAGGATTTCGTTCTGTTTTAACTACACATCTTTCCCCTTGCTCTACAAACTTTCTGGCAGTTCCTTCAAGTGACTGTGCCACTTCTTCATCTGCCCATTTACATTTAAATATTAAGTATATATTTATTCTTAGCTGTTTTACAAAATGCTTGCTGGTGGTGGTGTATGATCTCGAAGTGCTAAGGTTTTACAAAATGGTTATATAATTCCACAATTATGATATTTCACTGAGTTTGCATCTGGTTTCAAGCCAAACAAGTATGAATTGTACCTTTATTAGTCTACTACTAACTCATGGGTAGAAAACTCCTCTGATTTGGCTACAGTTTTGATAACAAGAACAGCTAATTATGGGGCTAATACAATCAGTACAGGTAATGAGGTAATAGGTAATCAGTCTGTAGGATTAAAAGCCTGGCAAGAACATACTTAAAAAAGCTAGTTATTTTGCAATGGAAAGGTGTGATGAACAAGATATCATAGAATCATAGAATCATCTAGGTTGGAAGAGACCCTTGGGATCATCGAGTCCAACCATCTACCCTAATCTACAAAGTCCTCCCCTACACCATATCCCTCAGCACCACATCTAATCGTCTCTTAAACACATCCAGGGATGGTGACTCAACCACCTCCCTGGGCAGCCTATTCCAATGCCCGACCACAACAGAAATGTAGATTCATGTCAAACCATTCAAATCTCATGCAACAAGACAGGAAATAGTGTATATATATTTTTATTAAAGCAAGGCTTTTGATGCAGTTTGAAACATATCCATGTTAAAAAAAATAGTCATAAAGTTACAAAGTATAGTGTTATACAAATAATGCAGAAAAACATACTTATAAAAATCATTAATGCTTTGTTTTCAGCAGAAACGTGGAGTAAGATTGTGCAATTATCAGCAATATTTTCATTAATTATAAGAGCGATAGGAGGAACAATATTCACTTTTAAGTTAGTAGTTGAATCAATCTGAGATGGCTTAAAAGGACCCTGGAGAATGGATTAGAGTTCAAAATGGATTAAAATTAGAGAAAATCCAATAGATATTTTACTACAAAGAAAAAAAAGATCTGAGATTATAGTCAATGACCAGCTGAGTATGATCGAGCAAAAGTGTACAGTTGCAAAAAAAGGCAATTGTCATAAAATGTATAGTGTATCCTGAAAGATTAGTGAAGCAATTACTCTGTTCAGCTTTGGCAAAAAGTCTCTTTTGGTGTTCTGTGTCCTTTCAGATGCCAGATTTCAAGGTTTTAGTTGTATAAGCCTGGATATCCTCTCTTTTAAGAACATTTCATTATTCTATGATCAGTTAAAACTGGAAGCCCTCCTCCAGTCACAGAGGAGTTTTTCTTATGTTTTTTAAGTCACGTAACTGAGCGGATTAATTTGTCATTTTCAGTCAGGTTTACAGACATTTACTGGTGATTATGATGTGGTAATACTAACTATTACAGTCAAGCGATGTTCAACAATTCATTAACAGTGGTAACTCCTGCTAATGGTGAGTATACGCAACAGATGTTCATGAACAACTGATCGTGGATGAGCTAACTTTTGAGATCGATGGCAGTGTATTTAGCTCCAAGTTTAAAAGAATTGGGTTCTTCTGTTGTTTGTTTGTTTTCTTTCTCCTTTTCAATGTATTAGCATGCATCTACCCAAGTTTCAAGTCCAGATGAATAATTGCAATAATTACAACATGGCTGTATAATTACTACAGATACTGTTATAACACTTGCAAAACCTTGCAATGCTTTCCTTCAACTGAGTGGTCATTAATTCATTCAAAATTCATTAAATTTTCACTTGTGAACTTGTGTGACTTCACTTGAGATTCCTCAAGATAGCTTGCCTCTGTATGCCCCTAAAACTATGCCCCTTTCATTTATAATGTGCAAGCAATTAAAATGGGTGAAACATCTGAAGTCTTCTGTACAGTTGAATCCAGTCAAATAAGATCGTTTGTAGATGAATACAGAAGTAATGATTGCATGAGAAAGGAAGAAAAGGAAACAAAGAGTGGGGCATAGATTGTGGAGTACAAATTTTCATTGTCTAGTACAAGGTCATGCTCCTTATACATTTAAAGGTTTGCATGTAAAGGGAAAGATATATTGTATTTAATAGCAGTACAGCTCTTTATAAATTCCTAATTTTTGTGATATTTCAAAGTATGTGACATATACTCAGAAATACATCATCTTCACTTCTTCTTCTGTAGTGTTATTCACAATTGATATAATGCAAAAATGGTCTCTAATAAAAAGAAGGGAATAGAAATTTGTGTTGGAATGAAAGTCCATGGCAAAGCCCAATATTTAAAGTAAACGTCCCCAGTGTAGCCCCCCTTTACACAGAGGGCTCAACTTCAGACTTAACTGTTTTCTTATGAGTACTCTGTTAGCAAAACTTTGATACTCTTGGGAATGCTTGTCACTTCTACTCGAGCCCTGTTTCAAAGTGTCTCTACATACGTCATTTGATGTCCACTGGGTCAGGCCTCCTGTGGCACTATGGGGACGTGTGTATTTGTAAGCATCATAACTTTGGAGCCCTTCAAGCTTTTTATTCCATGTTTCCATGGCTTTCATGAAGAGAGAATACCCACAACCTTTGCAATTTTTTTCTTGTAAGTTTCTAAACTGAAAGTATTATTCGAATCGTGAATTTTCCCCACTTTACATTCACACCAATGCAGAATGAGCGACTGCTTTTACTTCTTCAGGGAAATCCATAATGAATCCAAAATCCAAAGTGGGTGACAACATTTTACACTCCCTCTGCGTAGGTGTAACTGATTGCCCAGGTGCAAGTGAGCAGCAAACTGAGACACGTATATGCATGTGGCTCAGTTCCACACTCAAACATAACCAGTTTCTGTGTTCAATTGGTGGCACTTCTGGGACTTTTTTTAACTCAAACATTTTGTAACTTGCTTTCTGCCAGCCTTACAAATACAAGTATTAGAGCTGAATGAATGGGAAGAATAATCAGTGAGTACGTTCTCAAAGAAACCTGAATTAATTTAGTCTCCATTTGCTATACACAAAACAGTCAACTGATGAAATTTAACTGTTAGAATGTGCAAGAAGTTATTGGTGAATGTTATACAAATCATTTAGTGAATAATGAATATGTACAAAAAACCACTATGTTGGTGCCAGGGCTGAGTACCTGCATCTGAGTAATTTAGGCTGGTCTACTATAACTGCCTTTTAGTATTCTGACTTCAGCTGCTGAGAGAATAAACACATAATTCAGAAATACTTATTTTATATTAAAAGGCAGTTAAAAGCTTCCTAGATTAGAGTTTCTAATTGGGTGCACTGGCTTTAAAATAATTGCTCCCTGAAATTTTCTTATCATATGCTTAGGGTGTGAAGATTCAGCTTTTCATTCATCAGTCATGCAGAAAAAAATGATCTGTGGTTCAGTCAATCTACTGCGATGTTGCTGGACCTGAGACATGCAAGTTGAAATTTTCAAAGGCAGGAATAGTTTAGTGGCTGACTGCCTTTGTGGTTTCCTTCCCCTTTTTTCATCCCATAACCTGTGGTTACTCATTACATTCTGTCAGTCTGAGTAGGAGGACATTTATCTAAGTCCATTATTTACTGTTTTTTCAGTAGACCTGAAACTTAGAGGTCTCCTGCTGCTACACAGGGTTTCAGGGAAGTATTTCTCCACTGCCCTCAATGTATGCCTGTCTTAAACTTAACTATGCTCACAATCATGATAAATAATGATGATTTTTTAACATGCGCCCTCTGCTTTAAGGTGAGCCTGTGTTTTTTGTTATCACCATCATGAAAACTGAGGTGAGATTTTTCAAAAAAGGTGAGAGAGTAAGACATGCTCCTCAATCACAGAAGCCCTGACAGAGCAGGGTGGGATCAGAGTGCATCATCAGCACAGGTTCCAGTCTTTCTGTCTGCCAGCACAACAGGAAAAGAAAAACCATGAGTGTGAAGGAAAAAGTTGTTGAAAAAGTTAAAAAAATTAAAATTTAAAATTTAGACTTCATCTGATTAGAACAACGGGATGAAGTTCAACAGGGCCAAGTGCAGGGTCCTCCACTTGGGTCACAACAACCCCATGCAGCGCTACAGGCTTGGGGCAGAGTGGCTGGAGCTGCCTGGCAGAAAAGGACCTGGGGGTGCTGGTCGACAGCAGGCTGAACATGAGCCAGCAGTGTGCCCAGGTGGCCAAGAAGGCCAACAGCATCCTGGCCTGTATCAGGAACAGTGTGGTGAGTAGGACCCGAGAGGTGATTGTCCCCCTGTACTCAGCACTGGTGAGATCCCACCTCGAGTGCTGTGTCCAGTTTTGGGCTCCCTACCATAAAAAAGACATCGAGGTGCTGGAGTGGGTCCAGAGGAGAGCAACAAAGATGGTGAGAGGTCTGGAACACAAGACTTATGAGGAGAGGCTGAGGGAGCTGGGGTTATTCAGCCTGGAGAAGAGGAGGCTGAGGGGAGACCTTATTGCTCTCTACAACTACCTGAAAGGAGGGTGTAGAGAGGTGGGGGTCGGTCTCTTCTCCCAAGTCACAGGTGACAGGACTAGAGGAAATGGCCTCAAATTGCGCCAGGGGAGGTTCAGGCTGGATATTAGGAAAATTTTTTACACTGAAAGGGTTATTAAACAGTGGAATGGGCTGCCCAGGGAGGTGGTTGAGGCACCATCCCTGGAGGTGTTCAAAAGACGGGTTGATGTGGTGCTGGGAGATATGGTTTAGTGATGGTGTTGCTTTTTGTTTGTTGTGGGTGTTTATTTTTCGTCAGAATTAGGTTGACGGTTGGACAAGATGATCTTTAAGGTCCCTTCCAACCTAGAAGATTCTGTGATTCTGTGATTTAGGTCTGGTGACTAGGTGGTATTTGCATTTTTCCATTATTTTGGTAAGAAACTTTCTAAACACATCTAAACACATTGATGCTGTCCTAATTACCTGTTTTCTTGTACTAAATTGTGTATATATTTTCTGGATCTATTCAGATGCAACACATAAAAATGCCTCTAGTAATGAGCTGTCTTCTGGTGTAAGATATGATTTAGAAAACAAGCAAACAAACAGGAAATGGTTCATTCAAAGAACCTTATGTAGGAACCAATATGGTATAACATAACTGTAGATCACATTTTACATATTGGAATAATTTTTGAATAACCATACTGTTAAACTAATGTCGGTCAAACAGCTAGGAATTTAACAAAGCATCACAGGAAAAAAATCTGAAGCAAATTTTTCTCTTGCTATGTCTAGAACCAATACATTACAAACCATATTCTGTATATCTATAAAGTCTACTTTTAAAAACACCTTAAAAAGTAACAGTTGGAAAGATTTCACATACAACTTACATATCTAAGCCCATGACAGCTTAACGAACAATTCCTCTTTACATATTTAGATGAAAAATCTGATGTCTTTCTTCTCACATTGGTTCTTTTTGTGGTGCCTTTCTTTAAGATGCAATGCTATAATTTGTACTTGTCCTATGTAAACATTAATCCAATCATTTGCCTTATCTATGATTTTTCATATCATCCATAATTGACACCAGAGAGACCACATTCTGAAGCAGTCCAAAACACCCCTCACTTCATTGCTCAGAATTTGGGAACAATGGTTTTCCAGGCTTTTGGGTTATCAAGGATCTAATGTGCACTGAAATGTATCATAACTCTCAGAAAGTTCTGTCCTGTGGGATTGAGAAAGTCAGTGTGAGCACTTGAAAGTTAGCCTAAATGATTAATAACACCTTATTGTAGTTAATAACAGCTTTTTCTTCTAGGTGACACTTTAGCTTATTTTTAATAATTAGCTTCTGTAGTATATACAGCACTACCAAGATATCACAGCAATATTTTACACTACAACCCAAGTGGCTAGTAAAAGACAAAGGCTTTTATGACTTTTTTTATAGAACTAGCAAGTGTATTCCCACAGAGTTATTTAACTTGGTTCTATTCCTCTTACTATTGAAATGTGATATGCCAAATACATAACTTCTGCAACTTGGAAATTTCTCTCTAAGCTTTTATTCCTCTTTCTTTAAAGTAAAGAAAGTAAACGAGGTGAGGTTTTGAGGGCTTTATAATGCACAAATGAAAAAAATTCTTTTTCAATTTCTACAACACTTAAGCATATTCATTTTATCTCCTTGATGACATTATCAGTATAATATGATGGTAAAAATACAATAGATTTGTCCCACTTGTAGACTGGGACACACATGGTCTAATTTAAAGTGATACTTTTCCTCTCAAAACATTCACTCCACAGCAGTACCCCAGCATCAGTAGCCCCATTATGTTCTGTAGTTACGTGTGAAGCATTCAGGAACAGCAGTAACTAGTTTCTAACTTTCCAGGACATTCTTTTCCTAAGAAATGATATCACACAGCTAAAATCCTGTCCCATGCCGTCACAATTCTTTTTTTGACTTTGACTTTAAATCTCCTCTGCCTTGCAAAATTTTTTTTTTTTTCATTTCTTTTCATCACATTTCAGAAAAACATAAGAGGACTATCATTCCTTTTAGAAAGTAAATAAAGTGACAATTTAGATTCAGACCTTGTATGTTCCTTTATGTGTTTGAGCCTGTTATTACCTAGGTCCATCACACTTTAAATGAAGCAGTTACACTGAGCATAATCTATAGAGATATTGAGCAGGTGGTTGCCCTGGCAACAGTAATAGAAATAACGTTCAGGAAAAAACTTTCTCTCCACCCCTATTTTCTTCCATCACTTTTCATGGTCACCAAACCTATATGCTTTTAAGGTTTAAGGAACTGTGATGTAATGTAAATCAGTTATATTAAGCCAATGTTTTTGGAATGTTCTTCCATCAATTCAAATAGAATACAGTTTGTGAAAAGAAGGTACCTGCCAAAATTAACGACTGGGTGTCAAGAGTGCAAATGAAAGTGCAGTTTTTTGCCTCTTTTCACTTTGGAAAAAAGTGTTTTTGTCTGATAATTACACAAAAAATAATTTACAGGATTACCCATATCGAAATATTCAAAATAATATTCCTAGAGTAGAAGCTAGGCTTCCAAACTAAAACCACCTATTTATATAATATCTATTAGTTACTTGATGAAGTCAAGAACTTTCAAGGTGAACCTCTTAATCAAATGTATAGGGCCAGGGTCACCTCATTTTTTAATACAGTCTTGTATTCCATTTAAAATACGGCAATTTACCACTTACTATTCTAATGAAAAGACTAAATGTTTATGCTGCTTCAGGAGAACCATTTCACAGTACATTAACAGTGTTTATATTGGAATCAACTGGAGTACTGCATCTGGCAGGGCATGGGTACGTGCAAATTGATGTGTGCATAGTTTAGGACATAACAAATTCATGACTACTTCAGCCTGTCAGGCTCTGAAATCAAATTGGCCAATGAATCCTGCTTGTGTCTCCTTACTTTTAGGTAACAGAAAAGATGTCTCACCTGATAGGCAATTTCTTTCCCACAGTATTCTTTCTGTGATTTGTAGAGGAATTATCATGAGATTGCACACTTCCTGCACTGTCAGAAAAAAAGGAAATTAAATCCACTAGAAGAAAGGGATTATGTATTAACTGACACTCCACTGTAGAAACCCTCTCAAGAAGTGCTTTTTTAAAATACTCAGTTAACTAGCTAAGTTAACTAACAAAGGAAAACCATCACCTTGATGTTTGTCTGTTATTGTAAATCTGAAACTTGAAAGGCAGTTTTCTATCCAAGGCAAAATATTACAAAAAGTGAAAGTAAAATATATTAAAGAAAAGGACTTTACATTAATAAATTATTCTAATGGTGTAAAATTGCCTTTTATTGGAGGTGGTTCACTCATCATGGGGTTTCATTTAACTTCAAATTATATGAAAATTTAACTCAAATATAAAGACTAGAATAATTTTAAACAGATTCACAAAATAGTGCTATTGCTGACCATTTCTCCCAGGACAAAGAACTCCTGTATTTCAGGAGTATGCACTAGTTCCAGGTTATAGGTTTGATTTAGGTGTATCTTTCTCCATTCACATCAAGGTTGTTTCGCTGAATAATATTTAGATTTTCTTAAAGTGGAAGACAGAGAGAATAACAGTGACTGTGATCCTGATTCAACAAACGTTTTTAATACTAGTCTTTGCAGGAGGAGAGACATTTAATTTCTGTGGAAAAAATAAGCCACTCCTCTCTCTATCCACAATGTTCAGAATTTACCCCTGGAAAGACTATATTTCTCATCCTCCCAAATCAAATTGAGAATGTAAAACAGAGGAAATATATATTTATTTTACAATATGTAAGTATATCAGTTGGAAACAAGAAAGGAAGAAAAACATCCATACATTTTAACTGGCAACAGAGAGCCAATAATGTGAAACAAATCTGAAAATGCAAATGAATTCTCAGGTGCATAAAAACAATTTCACCAGTAAAAGATAACAAATTTGTGCAAAAAAATTGGTGAAGTTTCCTGTGAATTTCTTTGAACAAATATAAGAAAATGGTTTCTAGAGTGATTAGACGTGGGAGACATATTTTTAAGTGAAAGTGTGAACTTAACCCAAGAAGAAATGGATTTAAAGGCATTGTTGGTCCAGGAATTAGAGGCACTCTTGTAAGGTTAGGGTAAGTGATGTCCTGAAGTGAGCTGCTCCTGAAAGTGACTAATTTGGAAGTGATGGGGCTGGGAGAAGTAGTGTTTTCTTGTAAATTTTCAAGGAAAAGATTAGCATTTTTTAAAAAAGATTGCATTGTAACAGTTACAATGTGTAGTTGAGACAAATTAGTTATGATTTCCCTGGTTTCCCACAACCAACCAGAAAAGGACAAAAACCAGTGTTGTTTTAAGAATATCCCATTACTTAATGCTTTTTGATGGACAATTCCACCTCAGGTTGCATTACATTTTACTCAATTTGATAAGTAATTTCTGTTTTTTTTTATTTTATTTTATTTTTCCTTTGTTATATTCTTCAGCTTCCATTTTCATTTGTACTGTCAGGATTTAAGTATTTGCAGAGGCAGTTGCATACGTTCAGAGAGCACGCAATAAGAAAAAAATGGTAAGGTTTCAGAGATGGTAAAATGTTCACTGTTGCCGTCATCTATGTGAAAAATTCTGTCATTTAACTCCTTATCACAGGATTCACTGGTATACATCTGTTTATACATCTGTGAAGATAAGTGCCCCCACTGAGATACTAAGTTCTGTATTTTCTACTGATATGAAAACCTCCCAAAGGACTGAAATCACGATGGTGAGACTTGCTGATATATGCAAGCCAAATAATCCTAAAAAAATGGTCTGAAAGAGGAGGATAAACACTTTTAAAAATTATTTTAATTTTTTAATCTTTGAGTTAATCCAGTGTGTTTGCCCACTGTATTTTCATTTGATGTGGTCCTCAACAAAAAATTGGTCAGAGATGAAAAACTATCCCATGAAATATTTAATAAAATTAAGCTGCCTTATCAGGTTAGAAGAAAGGAAATACATATTAAAATATTCAGATACAGAAACCAAACCAGAGGAAATGGCTGTCTAAGTTTCTCCATATATATAACTCCAAGTAAAATCAGTTGCTGTAATAGACGCTGAAGAAACAATTCTAAAAAAATGTGTGACACTAGATAGAGATGGGCCCTGGGAAAGTCAGAGGTGAAATAAGAAAGCAAATTAAATTTTTTCTTCTAAATGAGAAGAAGTATTCAGATGTTAATAAGCAGGAACGGACAATGCTGCGGGAAAAAATGAAAGCAGTATTTGTGCTGATAGTTAAAAGAGGAATGTGGTTAGAATAACCTAGAGAACAGGATGGAGACAATGTGATAAGAATTTAACAACCCAAAAATAAATCAAATGTGTGATCTTTGAACAAAGCAACTATGCTGCTACAAGAATCTCAAGGAGCACTGTCGAAGTAGCTTTCTTACATATCAGCAAAAGAAAAAAAAATCAAATCAATCACATTATTTTGATTCCACAGTTTGAAGGGAGAAGAGATGTGTGATGTTCAGGTGGGTTGTTACCTATCGCACAGCAATTCCCTCTGAGATATTGTTGAGCGAGAAAGGATTGACAGTCTTTCAATGCTTATAGATACAAAAAAAATAGCTGTCAGAATGTATTGGTGTCAAAATAAGTCTTGTGAACAAAATATCAAGGAAGGAATAAAATAAAACCCATCAATACCACTAAAATTGTTTGCACCTTCCCCGTAGCACCTCTAAACACAAATATACAAATCTCAAATCTTATTCCAGACTCCTCTTTCCCAGTCTTCTCCCGTAGGATCTTAGTGAAACGCCCTTTAGGAAAATCTGTGTCGCTGGCTTTCTGAGTGCATTGCATATGCATGATGATGAAAAACCAAACAAAACTCATGGACTGAATAGGAAATCTAAGCAGGGAAAGAAAGAAAAACTAAATCATGTACATGAATACATAAATTATACATCTGATTGACATTCACACTGAGATTCTTTTAAACTATGCTACCATAATTACACTTATGTTAAAGCTCTTTTACACTTCCATGGAGGCTGGAGTATAAACCTCTTATGCTTATGATGTCTGAGAGACGAGGATTTAGGGTCTACAATGATGCAAATTATAGTGGCACTTGTCAAACAGCAAGATTTGGCTTTATGAAACAAGGAATTCGGATTAACAACTTGCCTAAAGGAAGGAGTTTAGCTTCATGGAATTTGAAGCCCAGAAACATTCTGCCAACAGAAATTCTACTTGCGAGAACCATCCTTTCAGTGACTTACATTGTTTTCATGTTTTTATGTACCAGAAGACTGCAATGGAAATTGACCAGATCAGATTATTTTCTTACAAAATCCTGTACCTCCAGGTATATCTGCCCTTTGATACAAATTCTAGTTTCTACTCATAATTTATGGATCCAGAATTTAGCCTGCATGTTATTACAATACTAAGAGTGACACACTTACTTACAAATATGATTTCAGGGCATTGGCAGAGGTTTGAAGGCTATGTGAACAGAACAACTGTGAAGTTCTGAGCTCAGAAGCGTGCCTTGTGATACGGAAAAATGGATGGTACCACTAAAGCAGGTAACAAAATTCATTCAGCCAGCTATTCTGACGATAAAATACTGTCAGATTTGTAATTAGATTTCATTTTTCATGGATTGCAGAGTATCACAAAGCCTTATACATATGCATGCAAGGCTATATACTTATATAATATATATATGTATATATGTAGACAACACGAATAATGAATAAATATCAACGGGAAAGTGTCTGTGTATGTATGCATATATTCATGCATACATAAATATGCATATATATGTGCATGTACACATTTATTATTTACTGGTATTCCACTAAAAAACCCAACATATTTGCATAAACAGCATGCGCAGTATGTATTATCTTACTATTTGATTTCATACTGTTTGATGATGTTGGGTCTCAGACACTAAGGCTCAGCTTCTCACGGGTGTCCAGGTACATACCTTTCACTCATATTTTTGGCAGCTGGGGCTCTATGTTGTTTTTGAAAATCTAACCCATGGTTTCTCAACTACCATCATGGTGAAGTACAAGCAGACTATCATAACAAACTTGGATTTCTTGAACAAAACCAATTCAAATTAATGTCACTTTAAAGAAACCGAAACATCTGAATTATGGAAAAAAACGTGTCAGCTGAAAAAGGCATGTGAATTGAAATTCATAATTGCAGCAAACCTACATTATTCATACCCAATGCTTTAAAAAAAACCACGTTTCTTCTTCAACCTTCAATTATCTCCACAATAAAATTAGGTGCTCCAATTCTTTTCTTTTGTTATGCCATTTTAAAACTTAATATTTAAATACAGTGTGCCAAGTTATCTGATTATAATTCTTAACCTTGTATTTCAGCCTCTTCTCACATTCAAGTTAATCACAAAGTAAAAAAAAAAAAAAATAGAAAAGAAAGACTGAAATAACTTAGAAAGATTTTAAGAAGGTTTGTGTTTGGTTTTTTTTTTTCCCCCGAAGTCCTGTTTGCACAGTTACAAGGAGGATTCAGATGTTATAACACAGGTATGAAATGCTGTTTTAGGTAGTGTGGTGCAGCCCTGAGGTTGTAGGACTTTTCTTCTACCCCTGCGCAAATGTTTGGTATCTGGAACATCTACAATGACACCAAACTCCTACATTAGGCAGTTGGATTGCTCCTGAGGTGCCTGCTTGTTAAAGCCTGTCTAAACAAGTCTAAGGTTTAAGTTTTAAAATCCAGGTAACAGCTTGCAGTAAGGGCACCTGTTGCTTATCAGTGACATGGTCTTTGCTTAGATAATTGTTTTTTCATTGTGTTAACTCTGATTCCTGAACCATGTCTTCATTTTCCCTATCAGCAGCTGTCTTAGCAAAGAAATTTTTGAAAATTAATAATTTTCATTGGTAACACTATGATTATTTTCCCCAATATTTTTTCACTGCACATAATTTGTTTTTCAGTATTTTAGGGCTACACTGAAGGTGACACCATGCAAGTGATGGGCAGACAGGGTGTCCAATGAGTAGTCCTGTCTACAGCCTGTGTATGTGCCAAAACACACTGCAGATGCAGTGGCTGAAGTTAGTGCCCGCACAGGGAAGATGCTTATGAAATAAAACGAGTAAGATTTCTGTAATGTCAGCCTCTGTTCCTACTGACTGGGTTAGGAAGGCTCAGAAAAATTGCCCATGTCACTTTATCAAGCGGAAGAGAAAAACGCGAGCTGCCTCCCCTGAATTTTCGTGGCGAAGCCTCACTGTGCCCTCTGGACAGCCCTGCTGTTGAAGTAGAGCTCTCTCCATGTTACTTTGTTCGTCGTATCACTAGGAGACAACCACACACCACTCTTTGAAATGTCTGTAACTATGTTTGCCCCTACCTACATGTTTTCTGTATATGCTTGTAGGTTTTATCCTCAAACTGTAGTACAAGGAGCTTAATTCCAGAACTTGAATATTTCCCTATAAATCTGTTCTAAAATGGATGACTTAACATCTTTGATTGCTTGTTGCAGTGTAGCTTATGAAGCATAATATCATTTGGAGTTTCACAGTCCTGACACAATGTATACATAATGTACTGTAAATCACCTGTGCAAAGCCCTTGAGATAGAAAAATCGCAAGCAGGCATGGGGAGCAGTATGCTTCTCTAACTCTCTCAAGTCTCTCCAGAGGGACAATTTCATTATGTCAATTCAGGCAACCCAAAGGCTAAGAGCTAAACCAGGCAGTTGCTACCTTCAATTATTCACAAATTCACCACGGAACGCACAGAAATGGCTGACAGCCTTGTAGGAACACTACCACGACAGCTCTGTTCTCTGGGCCCAAATTATCTCTCTGGCAAAGCCATTCAGGTTCCTTAAAACAGGTAAATTATTTAGTGTTCTCTTTCTACACCGCTTTTCTGTTGCAGTTGTGCTGCTTCCTTCCACTTTCTTTGAGAAGGTTGCCTTTAGCAATATCTCCTTCGGTTTTGCCAACTTTTCCACATTGCCCAGTAAGGACAGCAAGGAATAAATGTGGCCAAAAGGCTTTAGAACAGCAGCTCATTGATGTTTTAGAATCTGGTGAACTTTGACAAAAAATTATCCTATTGTTAATCACAGAATCATCATGGTTGGAAGGGACCTTTGAGATCATCAAGTCCAACCAAGAAAAACCAAAACAAAACAAACAAAAAAAACCCACCAACAACACCTCGCCACATCACACACACCCACAAACCAATAATCTTGGGCACTGCCCTGAAGAGCCATGTCTACGCGTTTCTTAAATACCTCCAGGGATGGTGACTCCACCACCTCCCTGGGCAGGGTGTTCCAGTGCCTCACCAGCCTCTCAGTACAGTAATTCTTCCTAATATGTGATCTAAACCTCCCCTGCCACAACTACAGACCATTCCCTCTGCTCCTGTCATTATTCCCTTGGGAGAAGAGGCCAACCCCCACCTCTCTATAACCTCCTTTTAGGGAATTGTAGAGGGCAATGAGGTCTCCTCTCAGCCTCCTCTTGTCCAAACTAAACATACCCAGTTCCCTCATCCTCTCCTCACAGGACTTGTTCTCCAGACCCCTCAGCAGCTTGGTGGCTCTCCTCTGGACACGCTCCAGCACTTCAATGTCTTTCCTGTAGTGAGGGGCCCAGAACTGAACACAGCACTCGAGGTAAGGCCTCACCAGTGCCCATTACAGAGGCACGATGACTTCCCTACTCCTGCTGGCCATGCTATTCCTGATACAGGCCAGGATGCTGTTGGCCTTCTTGGCCACCTGGGCACACTGCAAGAAGACTACAACGATACCTCACTAAGAAGAAGACTACTCAAACTCAGAAAACAGACAGATTATTTTATGCTGCTTTTATTCCTGTAAAACGCAGCAGTTTAAAAGGTGCTCTGAGCAGAGTTTACCCTTAGCTTTTGCAACGATGTATGTACCCTCTAGCTGGCAAAATATCTTTGTAATCTGCCACGAGAAGTACCATGGAGTTGTTTTAAGGAGTTGTATATCTCCTTAAACTTGTTTTTCAAATGACAAGAAGAAGAAATTATAATAAAATAATTGAACTATATAGTTATTTTAGACAGCCGTGGTTGAAATTCTTAATTAAACTTGTGAGTTTTATTTTTTTTCTGTCCATTTACTAGTCTTCTTTTTAGTGCACAGTGAAGCTTTTTTCTCATGCTCATTCTTTTTATTTAATAAATTAGGACCTTGCATGTGTATCTGTGTTACAAGCTGCACATTCCTGGAACAAGTGCTCCTTATTCAAGAGCATGTCTTGGCCTGACTGCTTTTGCCTGTAGCACGGTTATAGCAGTTATGGGAATGGTAGTAAATAAATCCAGAGCTTCTGGAGCATTTGATTGCCAGGTGAATTTCGTGATAACTGAAAGCCCACAGACCTTTTTTTTTTTTTTTTTTTTTTTTTTTAGAAAATACAATAAAAACAAATGTCAGAACATGAGTGACTCAAGGTCCTTTTCAGGCATATTACTCCCTATCCTTAGCATAACCTTTCCCACTGGACAAAGGGTTTCAGACTGTTGTTTGGTTTTGGTTTGGCAGTCTGTAATGCATTAAGTTATACGATGTCTCAAGTTAAGTAGTCTTTCAACTGTTCTTACACAATGTCTTATTCTTCTAGGTCTATTGTGTGAGTTGATCCATCATGGCTGATCTCTCAGGCATCTCTTATTTTAATGTCTTTGGCAAATTTATTTAAAGCTATTTGCTATTTCTTTCAGATAAACAAGGATGTTGGTCTGACATTGTTCTGCACAGTATCCCATTAGATCTATTTTTCAATACATGCTACTTTTATTTTTAAGTTTATGGTTATATATATTGTGTGCAAATATTTTGTATTGCAGTGTTTATTCATGGTCAAAGATTTAATTTTCTACTGACATTTTCTTTATATTCATGATCCTTCTTGATCCGTTACTACCATAGATAAGCTCTTACCTTTCCTTATTTTTTGATTTTTATTTTTTTCTTTTTAGTATAAAGAATTTATAAGGACATTTAAAGACCCATTTTTCCCATCTGAACAGCTTAGCCTTATACCCAACAGTAAGTGTCAGAATATATGGAAAGTTCTAAGGCAGGTGACATCTTAAAACAATGGGGGGCTATTTATGCAGGGTAGTTTAGCATGTCAGATCGAAAGAGCCCTATCTGCAGGGGAGGGCCCTCACGGGTTAGAGACAGATAAATGGCACAGACATATAGCGAAGACAGCTTATGAGATCAAGCCTTCTATTCATCTTTTATTCTGCAAGTCACTGCATTATGAGGATGTTGCAGGGACAGGGAGTGTGAGATAATCATGCTATACAGAACATCTGCTTATAAGTCAGTATTTGGGATGGAGTGCTAAAAGTTTCATTTTGGCTGAATTACAGTTTTGTTTAGTGGGGTTTATTACTGAAAGAGGATGGAGATAGAGAAATACACAAATTGATTTTGCATTGTATTTCTCCCTGAGATATGCTTTTGTATAATATATATGAGCTGCCCTTTAAGAAGTTATAAAAAACTCATGTTCTCTTAATAGAAAATACGCTAAGTGACTGCAAGTATCCTCAGGCCTTTGCAGGTGCTGTTCTTTAATTCAGGGTAGAAAAATAAAGCTGCTTATACTGTGTTCATAAGATGCCACTAGAAAATTTTCTGGAATACTTTAGCCTTCCCTCTCCTCTCTTCTGGTCTCTATATCACTGCATTATTATTCTTTTTTCCTCCCATTACCTGTGTTTTAAATCCCAGACTCACACGCAATGGGCACTGCCACAGTTTTAATGAGCTCGCTCTTCTATTTTCTCACCTGTTGTGTAAACATGTAAGATAGTAGACTAATATCTGACTACTTATTGATGGTGCTCATCAGACTAAATTAAATTCTAAATTAAATAATGTTGATATATACACATTAATCTATATTTGTTTCTGGTACCCTAAGAATCTTTATTCAGAAAGGGTATGACAGATTTACCTTACTTTTTCTGGTTTTGCTTGTTTGTTGGTTTGTTTGTTTGTTTGTCCAGACTGTGCAAAACACAATGGTTAAAATCTTCTTCAGTCACAATTCTTAGTACATCTGTCCTTGTGTTCATCCCTAGGTATCTTCTGATCTAATGGCTTTTTGATGTTCCAATTCCAATTCCAGAGGAGTTTTCGTATTTCTGATTAATTTATGCTAAATCATTTTTCCCTGTCTCTCCACATTCCCCCCCACATTTGCTCCTTTTCATCGTTTCCCTGTTGTTCCTGAAATTCCATTTATGTCCTTAAACAAGAAGTATCCCCTTCCTTTCACCTGTATTCTTGCAAATGTCTTTTTGAGTATACAGAATTGTTATCCCTGGTCAATAAATCATAGGGATACCACTACCTCCCAGCTATAAAATTTATAAAAGATCTTTGAAAGACATAACCATCCTCTGGGTCAGTAACAGCAGTGTATTTCTATTTAAACTGCCTGGGTTTGGGGGTTTTTCTTTTTATTTTTTTTTTGGTTTCTGATTTTTGTTTGGGTTTTTTTTTGTCTTGTTTTGTTTTTAAAACTTCTTGGGGCTGATAAGCCACATTCTCAGCTGGGGTAAACTCACCTATTTTCATTTAGCTCAGAGAACTATGTTGATTTATGCAGTATGTTGTCTAATTTCTGTCTTTAACAGACTGAATGTTCTTGTATTACAAACCTGTATTTTACTCTAGATGTGGATTTTATAGATGCCTAAAATTAGCTTGAAGATTGCTTATGGCCAATGTCTCGTTTTAAGTTATTGTGCTATATACTATAATTTATCTAGAGTCTGCTACATTTAACATCTAAAATAGGAAAATCATTGTAAACCGTTGATGACTATGCTTATCAAAGTTACATAAATAATATTAACTTTTGGTGTAGAGTGGTGGAATAAGTGAGAGATATTTAACATTTGTTACTGAATTATATAGATTTATTGGATCAAACACATCAAACTAAGCATTTGACAGTTGAACTGTCTTTGCTGAAATAAGTTTCCTTCAATCTTGTTTGACTCTGAGGGAAAAAATGTGGTAAAACAAAGTTTTGTTCATTTGGGGTTTTTTTGACTGCTTTTCCCCATTCAACAGTTTGGGAAACAAAGGAAACTGTTCTTCAAAGAGATCTAGAAGGCACTTCATTTTCAGTCTGAAACTATCACAGAATTACAGAATCACAGAATGATAGACGTTGAAAGGGATCTTTGGCGATCATCTTGTTCAAACCCCTGCCAGAGAAGAGTCATCCAGAGGAGACTGGACAGGAGTGCATCCAAGTGGGTCTTGGATATCTCCAGAGAAGGAGACTCCACAGACTCTCTGGGCGGCCTGTGCACCCTCAAAGGGAAAAATTTTTTCCTCATGTTGAGATGGAAATACCTGTGTTCCAGTTTGTGCCTGTTGCTCCTTGCCCTGTCACTGGGCACCAATGAAAACAGTTTGTCCCTGTCCTCTTGACACCCGTCCCTTAGATCTTGATAAGCATTGACAAGAACTTCTCTTAGTCTTCTCCAGGCTAAGCAGACCCAGGTCTCTCAACCTTTCTTCATCAGAGAGATGATCCAGTCCCTTGATCATCCTCTTAGCCCTCTGCTGGACTGTCTCCAGTAGTTCCTCGTCTTTCTTGAACTGGAGGGCCCACAGCTGTACACAGTGCGTCACCAGGGCAGAGTATAGGGGGAGGGTAACCTTTCTCCACGTGTTAGCCATACTCTTCTTGATGCATCCCAGGATGCCATGGGCCTTCTTGGCCACAAGGGCACGTTGCTGTTTCATGGTGAATCTGCCCATCAGGAATCCCAGGACCCTCTCTGCAAAGCTGCTCTCCAGCAGGTCAGCCCCAACCTGTACTGGTGCATGGGGTTTTTCTTCCCCAGATGCAGTACCCTACACTTGCCCTTGTTGAACTTCATTAGGTTCCTCTCTGCCCAACTCTCCAGCCTGTCAGGACTCACTGAATGTCAACACAGCCTTCTGGTTTGTCAGCCACCCTTTCCAACTTTGTGTCATCAGCAAACTCGCTGGGGGTGCACGTTGTCCCTTCATCCAGGTAGTTGATGAATATGTTGAACAGGACTGGACACTTGGGGAACACCACTAGTTACAGGCCTCCAACTGGGCTCTGTGCCACTGATTACAACACTGAGCCAGTTTTCAGTCGATGACACTGTCCACTCATCTAACCCACACTTCCTAAACACACCTATGAAGATGTTATGGGAGACAGTGTCAAAAGCCTTGCTGAAGTCAATGTAGGCAACATCCACTGCCCTGCCCTCATCTATGCAGGCAGTCATGCCATCATAGGAGGCTAACAGTTTGGTCAGGAATAATTTCCCTTTGGTGAATCCATGTGGACCACTCTCGATAGCCTTTCTTCCTCTATGTGCTTAGATATGACATCCAGGATGAACTGTTCCATCACCTTTCCAGGGATGGAGGTGAGGTGACTGCCCAGTAGTTTTCCAGGTCCTCCTTCTTGGCCTTTTTGAAGACTGGAGTGACGTCCTCGGGGGCTTCTCCTGTTCTCCATGTTCAAAGGAGATGGATAGTGGCTTCACAATAACATCTGCCAGTTCCCTCAGCACTCGTGGGTACATCCCATCAGGGCCCATGGATTTGTGGGTGTCTCTTTTGCCAAAATGATCTCCAACCTGATGCTCCTTGACCAAGGAAAAGTTTTCCTTTCTCCAGACTTTTTCTGTTACTTCCAGGGTCTGGGATTCCTGAGGGCTGGCCTTAGCAGTAAAGACTGTGGTGAAGAAGGCATTCAGTAGCTCTGCCTTTACGTCGTCCATCACCAGGGCATCCACCTCATTCAGCAGTGGGCCCATGTTTTCCCTAGTCTTTGTTTTGCCACTGATGTACTTGAAGAGGCCCTTCTTGTTGTCTTTGACATCCCGTGGCAGGCTTAATTCCAAGTGAGCCTTAAATTTCCTCATTGCACCCCTGCATGCTCTGACAATGTTCCTATATTCCTCCCAAGTGATGAGTCCCTTTTTTCACATTCTGGAAATTTCCTTCTTCCATTTGAGTTTTTTCCCAGAAGCTCCTTGCTCATCCATGTAGGTCCCCTGCCTCCTTTTCTTGATTTCTTACTCCTAGGAATGCACTGATCTTGATCTTGGAGGAAGTGGTGTTTGAATCTTGATGTCTTGCACCCCTCTACCTTCTAGAGTGCTAACTCATGGGACTCCTCCAAGTAAGTCTTTGAAGATGCCAAAGTCAGGTCTCCTGAAGTCCAGGGTTGTAATCCTACTTTTTGCCCTGCTTATTCCATGCAAGATGCATCTCATGGTCACTGCAGCCAAGGCTATGGTATTTTCTCCAAATATGACCTATTTTGGGGTTATATTCAACAAATTCTGTTGTAAAAAGAGCACAGAGGACTAGTGAAGGTGAAGAACAACCAGATCTGTAAGAAGGTGCTTGCACTGTTTCATAGTAACCAGATGTACATTGTTTTGCCTGAGGTGAGGTTTCCTGAATACCATATTATTAAAAGCTGCCAGTGTCACTTTGTCTGCACAGCTACTGAGGAACATTTGTTTTCATTTTGTTTATTAAATAAAAGCCTACAGTCGCATGTCCTAGAATATATTTATAATTTCTTTAAATCTATACCAAAAAATGAAAAATGCCAAAGAATACTTGAAAAGTATTATTTCTTCTTTAATCTAATAAATGTCTTCTTTCTGGTTTAAAGTATAATTATTTTTTACTTGGCATCTTCACCAGTAGAACACAGCATTTGTTAAAGACACTAAAATATGGGTAATTTTTTTGCTTTATGGGTCCTTTTTGGATACATCACCTGCAGAGGAAGAGAAAATGCTGTTTAAGATAAGCAATTTTTCCTACCAGTCTTCTGTTGGACCAGTAACGGAGATTTCTGCTGTGTCTGGAAACACTGCTCTATAAACTGAAGGTTGTTGTATTTACTCATTTTACAGAAACAATATTTTTGCATTGTTTCATAGAAAGGAAGTCTCTAAAATTGTTCCCCTGTTGACAGTATTGTGCTGGCATCAACAACGAACCATATTGCAGGGTGTATCGCATTAGAGGCATCTGACTTCCCTGTTACCAGCAAAGAGACATCTGGTTCATAACTTTTAGCATAGCATGTCTCTTGATGTAGCATCAGCATCCTAAATCAAGCACGACAAAAGCTCACACTTGGAGACCAAAAGCCCATTTGCAGTACCGTTAATTTCTAATTGTGTATTAAAACCCAAATGAATTGTATTTACAAGAGGATACACACATTCAAATCAACACCTGTCTGAAAAGAGATGTCCAATTTGGAGCAATTAAGATATGATTCACAGGAGTGTTCCCACCCTGGTCATCGAGATAATGTCTAGTGCAGCCTGGATACCAAGAAACAAGACTCTACACTGACAAAACTTATACCATGTGAAATGAAGATTAAAATAAGCCATTGTTCTCCCTCACAGCGTTTGGTATGGCTTCCTGTGCAATGGCCCTGAGAAAGCTCAGTGTGCATTGCTGGTCTAAACAATCTCTGTCCAATGGCCTGATACTGTTCCTGTGAAAATTTTCTTGAAGTAGTTCCACAGAGACTGTGAGATAAAGTGACTCTGAAAATATACGATTCCTACTGTATTACCCAGTGGGTTCAACTTTAAATTCCTAAATAAATATGTCTCATATGGAGATGTAAAGCTACAGTGAGTGAGCTGCTGTTGGAATGTTTTTCTGATTGCTTTATGAGTGATCCTTCCCCCATCAAGGAGCCACACTGTTTAGATCACCAGCTGAGATAGAAGGAATGGAAGAAAAAAAGCACACCTACTTCTTTCAATGTGAGGCACCATGTATTTGCACGAACCCCTTTCCGCTGCTAATAATGATGCACTAAGAACCAGCATGAAGAATGCTTGCCATGAACCTCAACATGATACACCTCATGAGCATAGAAGACAAAGTCTATCAAGGTAACTGCTTCCTATAAATTATTGATGTGGCTATATTTATTGCATACAATTAAACAGCTCTTACTTTATCCTGTTGCAGGTTTGCCATGATGGCTAGGTAATTTACAGCCCACTTTGCGGCTTTATGTTGTGTTTAAAAGTAACACTCACCTAAGCAAAGAGTGCACAGAGCAAACAAGAGTTTCAGAAACAGATAATGAGAAAACACAACAGATGTTTGTTTTCCATTGCTCTGGTGTTTAATTTTTTTTACAGTTATAAAGGCTGCTCAAAGGCGGCAACTATCATAGGCAGAGCCAAGGGAGAGAAAAAAAGAAAAGGCTGTTGACCCACAGTCTGGTCTGTCACTTCAAGATCCAGAAAATATGAAATGCTTTCAGAATTTAAAAGGACTGAAATATTGCCCCTATGCTTTGCTTCCACTCTGCAAATAGTCTGGGCACAATCTGACCTGTTAAATTCTGTCAAGTCTGTTAGTATCCCTCTGATCTTTCCCAAATGTATAGACTTGGGAAATTACAGTCTTTACATTTCATTGGTCTATAGTCTTGACATTTTCACACTGACTAGTGAGGATGAATTGTTTGTAAAGCTTTGATGTAAGATCATAGAGTAGTTTGGTAAGTATTCATTGTTGAGAAGAAAAAAACATAAAAGTCTAGGACATATTTTCTGGTGAAATTTCAGGGTAAGAGGATGCTTTTTAAGTTACATAAGCTGATGTATATAATTTTTCTATGTGTTTGTCATGTATCTGTCATACTGAAATCACTAAAAATATATTTTGGAAGTATTAATGAACACTTCTCCTGTGATCTGAACAGGCTGCCCCTCAGAACAGGAACATGAACGTTGTTTTTAGAATACATGCAGAGTTTACAAGGGATGAGAAAATAGCCATTTAAAAAATTATAGTTCTATGTCATTGCCTTAATGCTTTTACACAGTAGACAAAGTAAATTGAACTTTCATTCGGCAGCCCTACCAGCAAAATGACTCCTCATATTTTATTATAGTTACCAGTGGAAGTATTGGCTAACCAATTCTTTATTAAAATATTCATTTTCCTTGTATTGCAATGCCCCTGGCCTTGGCATATTTCTTTTGAGCTGCTGCTGGAAAATTCTCTGTGCTTGGCAGAAGTCAAGAATTTATGATGTGCCTCTGAGCAGCGCTGAGGCAAACAGCAAAAGCTGTTATCCTTAGTACACTTTTGCAAGGCTATCTGTTAAAATGTGCATCTGATCTGAAATTCCTGTTTGTGTTTCAATATTATTTTGATGCTGCCTCGCCAAAAAAAAAATATTAAAAAATCAGCAGCAACAAAAGTCCTCTCCCCAGCATGGTATTCAGGAGCTGAATAATCCCATAAAGCACAGATCAAATGTTTCTTATCTGCAAGGCATTTCGAAATAAGTAGAAAAACAAGGATGAATTACCCTTGGCCTTGTTAAACCAGTCTGTGATGTGTAGCATAAACCTGGATTTCCATTATTATGCTGACTCAGAGGCTATTGACAGCCTTGGTTCCAGGAAAAATGTATACAACTAAAGTTGCTCTCACAGGCACAGAGTGAAGGTAAATTCCTACGGGATGTCTGCTAAATAATTCTGCATATGAGTCCACAAGGGTGACTTCCTTGGGAACAGTATTTCTGCAAATGCATTTTTCAATGACAGAAAATGTGCATCTTGGAAATAATTCAATGTTTCTTGCTTACTCACTCTATCATGCTGGCTGATTATGGGGGGTGGTGCGAGGGGGGATTTTAAAGGTTAAGTTTCCTGTAAGTTTATGAAAAATGAAGTGGTCTCTGCCACACACATGAAAAGACTGGAGAATCCAAACCCATATCTTCTTTTATTACAGCTAAAAAAGTTGTGTTTTTCTGTCCAAGGGAAAATTCTTCACAGTGCCATCTGAAGTTCTTTTCTTCCAGTTTTGAGATGTTATCAAACTACCACGGCTTTAACAAATTACTGCAAGGTAAATGAAACATGTTTACTGTTTCTGTGCCCGATCCTTCTGACACAGATGGTTGGAAATGAAATTTAACCCGCAAGCAGTTACTAGCCTCACGTGACAGGATCAGCTGTGTCCCAGTCTAAGTATATTTTTCAGGCTGTCCAGGCTTACCTGGTTAATGTGGAAAGCTTTTTATTAAGAGGGATGTTTTCAATTCTTGGGGTGGTGGTGGTGTGAGAAAGAAAAAGAAAAAAAAAAAAAAACAAACAGTAAAGCAGCTTATTTCAAATCTGGACCTGAGTTCCCTGAAACGAATTGAAAGTCTCCCATTTAATTTAGTGGGGTTTGGCTCAAACTATTTTTTTTATATATTTTTTTCACTGAGAATCAAACCCAAAGTTTTTATGGAGGCTTGAAATGCTAAATAATTTGTTCCAGCACTTAGTGCAGTTCACTGACTGCCTAAATTACTTTCTAATGCTTTGGTATATCTCTGAAAATAGGCTGTCTGATTTATCAGTAAATGCACCTTTGTTGACAGCTGTTGTCCAGTCCTTTATGCACTACTATTTTTTATAATGGTTCTCCTCCTTCTAGATGATTATATGTCACAGCACCCTAGCTTTTGGTAGCGTATGTTCTGATATAGAGTAAGCTGTGTTCTGGGGAAAATATATAATTTTCCAGTGACTAATCCTGACCTGCAAAACTAGCTTCAGTGACCATACCTGTCTTGGCAACCAGGACATGAAAATAACCTCAATAAATATGAGCAACATATATTTTTTCCAAATAAATGGAAACTTCAAGGCATAGTGGTGGGTTCTTAGGAGCGTATACTAAACAAAATACAAGCATTCTTTCAAAATTCCTGCTAAGCAAATTCTTAGAGGAATCTGCTACCTAAAGGAGCAGCATACTAATTTGTGAGTCACCTGTTTTGTTTACTTGGTTTTGAAAAGTTCCTTTTCAGCATCTTTTATGATCCTCCCCCTTCCTTTTTTTCTGTCTCTCTTTTGTAATCATTCTGTTACACAGCAGTTAGAGTTTGATTTCTAATGAGATCATCTGTCATGATTTATAGCTTGTTTTCTTCTTAAGCCAGAATCTCTCACATTGATTCACGCTGAGTATTATTTGATTGCACAAATAGCTGTATTGAATTCAGCTGAACTACTAAAGGGATAGGTTTCTTCTCAAAGAAAAAGTGAAGACTAACAGAACCTATCCCTACAAAAATTTCCATACCTTTTGTGAAACAAATCTAGATGCAAGGTAGGAAGTCAGAACCCCATTTAGGCATTTTCTTTGTAAGTATTTGATATCTGAGTTAATTTCTATCTTTTCCAAGTATTAAATATTGTGTGAGCAGGCGCTCACATTAACACCTTTAACCCACAGATTCTTCTTGCCTCCGATGCAGCTTATGTCTTCTTGTCTTGTCTCAATCTATCACGCACCTCTATCTTGTACGTGGTTGTGTTTTTTCCCTGCTTCACAGCAGGATCCTGGAAGTTAGAATTTCTTTTTCGCCTTTTGTCACCTAAGAAACATCACACTTATCTGTGTTTTAACTGGAGCAGACATTAAGATGGATGTGTTTATTTTGATTTACTGTTTTGCTTTTGTTTCTCAACCATTGCCATCTAATGTCAGCATAATATACAGAATATAAGGTTGGTTTTGTTTGTCCTCTCTGTTAAAATGTTGAATTTAAAATACTGTGCAACTGGTATAGAAGAAAGAATAAACAATAGATATGAGTGGGAAGAGGGTCACTTAAATTATTCATTTTTTAAGTTACTGTGAAAAGAAATTTTCAGTATTTCTTAATAAGCTAAGTGCCCCAGTGTCCTAGTGTACCATAATAACTGTCAAAACCCAAGTGTCTAAGGCTTTGAGGGTATTTTTTCAAATAAAATGTATTCTTTAATATTTTTCCAGTTCAAAACTGAAAGAAAAACACAATATATTGATCCAAAAGCCTCTTTCAAGGGAAATAAATGGAGAGCAAACACGTCATGCATACCTGCTGCCAAGAGCCTTAAACAAATAATAGATAATCAAAGCTGCTGCCAACTACAGAAAATGAAAAATTAAAGGATATTTTTTAAAACCAACTTAGAGGGATTTCAAAGAATAAAAGTCACTGATGTTTTGGATTTTAAGTCATAAATTGCACGAAAGTCCCATGCCCATTGTGATGACTTCGCTTTTGGGTACTGAAGGCTGTATGAACAGCTGAATTGGGACAGATCAAAGACCAGTCTACTGTAGCATCAATATCCTCTTTCCTCTCATGTTCTCTGTTGGATGTTTGGAGAATAAAAAAGTAAAATTTTTTGAGTTTACAACCAAATTCTGTATGTTACTTGCAACATATATCAAGCTGCAGAATTTCAGAGATCATTTCAGAGGTGAATTGTTAATCAGATCCCAAAAGATCGTCAATGCTTTTTTAGATCTTTCTTAAATTGGTACAGTAAGCTGATTACTGCTGCTGTCTGCAGTGGGGGGAGGGATAGGGGAAGGTTAGGTTTACACTGCAAATATACCATGGGATGCTGGCAGCCACTGAGGCTGAATGAGTAGGTGGGGCTTATGGTGCTGCCTGCCAAGGGTGAACACTCATCCAAGGCTGAGGGACACCATTTTGTCCCATCTCCCTTGTACCTCACCCTTTGGGCTCCGACAAACAGTGTGTCAGCCAGCCTGTGCCGACAAAATCTTTCATGCTTGGCATGGCAGTCTCATCAAACTTAGCCTTATTTAATACTTTGTCTATTTAGAAGTGCAACCACATGATCAAACTTAGCTTGTTTCCCTCTGCAAGAACTGTTTCTCGTCACCTCAACTACAGTGCAGGATAGGATATAGTATACAACTTATGTCCTGTGCATCGTTTTGGTACATTGAAATTGTGTATCAAAACATACTGTGGTTTCCTATGTAGGAGTGCAGGCCATCAAATTTTAATCTTTTTTTTTTTTTTTTTTCCTTTTTTTCACTATTCTGCAGCCTTCTAATATAAAATATATTGATAAAATTGCACATCAAAGCATCTGTATCCTCCAATTCAATAGCTGTTTGAAAAAGATATATCTTGGAAGTATGGAAAAACCAAAAAAAAAAAATTTGATAATAATTAAAAAATGTTTCAGGTTCAATTTGTGATTAAACTTTTTATATTTGCTCTTTCACTAATTTCAGTTGTTCTTTCTTTAGACTGAGAAGCCTTCTGAGCTATGAGATAAAAATGGAGTAGAAACCAAGGTTTCTTCACAGTCTTTGCTCTAAATTATATTGAATAAGTAATATTATGTATAAACCCCACATTTTTATAATAGAGAAGCTGGTGTTTACATTCAATCAGTATCCCCAAATGGTAGCATTGACTATGCATTACGTGAAATAGGAAATGTTTCTAAGATTCATTACCAGGAGTTGAAATGAATGTACAAGACCAAGTTTTTATGTCTGTGTTTTTTGGAAAGCAACCATTCTTTTAAAATTGAGCAGTAGTGTAACATTTTATATCATTTGGACTTTAATTAAATTTTAACATGTATTGCTTTATTTGCTTACATCTTTTGCCACAGGCTGATTTGAGGCAGTTCTTGAATTATTATTTTTTCCCTAGTTTGATTTTGTTATTAAAAAAGTATAATACTATGTATTGGAAAAAAAAATGCTTGTACATAAAAACCTGACTCTCTGCATTTGGACTTAGTAATGGCTTCCTCTAGTGAATATTGAAGTATCAAATATTGAAACAGATACTCATTTATATAATCAGCGTTTCATATGTGTTTTTGAGACAGGAGAATTTGTCACAGTAAGATCTTTTGTTGTCTAAACACATTGTACACACAGTTTTTTTAATTTTCTCTAGAAGAAAAAAACATTCTACCATGAGGAGAAAAAGAAGACTCAGTCATATGTATGATAAAATGAATCTGTGCATTTAATCCAGATAACTTTGAATGTATGCAAGTTAAACATTGAAGATTTATCACAGAAATACTTTAGTGGAAGGCTAAAGCTGCCACTTACCTCTATGTAAGACCAAAAAATCGTTAGCATATAGTGT
Source organism: Tringa tobata (assembly GCA_033628505.1). Classification (NCBI taxonomy): domain Eukaryota; kingdom Metazoa; phylum Chordata; class Aves; order Charadriiformes; family Scolopacidae; genus Tringa; species Tringa tobata. The sequence goes on from JAHREE010000152.1 coordinate 916,765, forward strand.
AATTCTTTCTCCACAACAGATTACGCAAATATCTTTCTTTAAGTACACAGCCTGCTGGGTAACAAAATGTTGTTAGAATCAATGCAGATTTCAGTCTGCAGAACAATTCGGGTAACACCAGATGTTTTAATGGGCAGATCATTTTAAATCTTCAAATATAATGCAGCAATGTGTCTTTGCAAAATCAATAGCTTCTCCAATTACAGCTAACATGGTTCTCAAGACAGGCTACAAATGCCATGCAATTACACGGTAAAGCACTATTTCTTTCTCTTGTGCCAGCTCTTTCTGAGGCTGAATAGCTGGAAGGAGCAACTAATTTCTTATTTTCTTAACAAATATTTATTTATTTATTTTTGTATACTAATTATTACCAGTAGAAAGTCAGTTTTGCTTATAAATTTTGCCTTTGCTGTGGATTGCTAGGGAAGAAGCAGAGATCCCTTCTTTTTTTTTTTGATGCATTGATTTAATGTAAAAAGGATTTAATGAAAAAATTGTCAATTTACGCTCCTTAATTCTGATGAGACAATATGCATAAAATCCATGTTGGATTCCTTAGCCACGCCTTAGAGACGAGAGTGACAATCCCCCGTAGGTCCCACAGAGCATCTGTGAAAAGCATCTGCATTTTTGTCCTGTCTGTAGTGATCTTGCATAAACCTCCCTTCCTGCTTCTCGCTTATGTTACAAGACAGATCCTCCAGGAGTTGTTCATTCTTGGAACTGGCGAAAACACTTTGGTCTTACATCACTGAGCTTTGAGCCACTGAGTATTTCACCATGGAAATAGTTGTTCAGTGTGTAACATACTGTGAGAGAAAATGAAAAAGTTTCTCGGCAGAAATCATTCACCCTTATATCTCTTCCAAGCGCCAACAGAGCCAGGTAGACCATCTCATCCATAGATTCAAAGGGTCACCAAGCCAGGGAAGATACAATACCATTTCCCTTTAGTGTGTCTTCTAATTAAACCCCTGAGAAACATTTTAGCTTGAGCGCCCCTCTGCCATCAAGTAACACTGGACAGCACAATTTCCAGCATATCATTTTGAGAAAGAGGAAAAGTGCTATTTTCCATTTATTTTGAGGAAAAACCTGTTTTCAGCAAGGAATGGCTAAGGAAAATATGAGGATTAAATGGCTGAGATCAATGGAGGTCACAAAAAATAATTAGCTTCAAATGAAACCAGTTCATATGAAACTTATTGGAAATTCTGTGTTATTTAATCAAGTAAGGGGATTTTGCTTGTTATTCTTTTTCTTTTCCTTTCTTTTTTTTTAGTACTAGTTTATTTCAAGCCTGGTAGAGGTGGAATTCCTACTGGGGTTGGGCAACCTCACAGCAATGATAAAGGTCAAGGAAGCCTTGCTCCTGGCATACCTAATTTTATATTTAAAGAAATCATAAATATAATCCCATTGAAACATCATGTTTATCTGAGGCAAAACCACAACATTTGGAACAACGTGATTTAGAATTTCAAAACTGACAACCTCTACTGAAACAAAGTAGGGCTTCAGGGAGGCTAAAAAGAGAGAACATGAAGTCCACTTTTTTATTTTGTTTCAAAAATTAGAAGAAAGATTCAGAAAAGAGTCTAGAAGGAAAAAAAAGTGCCTACAATATTTTATCAAAAATTTTCATCTCATGCAGGAACACAACTTTTGACTTAAGTTGTTGGTTTCTTTTTTAATCGAAGTCCCTTTTAAATGTCTCACATTGCCAAAAAAAGCATACATATTTGTTGCTTTAACTCTTCTTCTTCTAATTTTTAAAGGTGTGATAAACTTTCTTTTTTTGCCCTAACTGAGCAAGGCTAACTTTGAGCCATCTACTAATAGAGTTGCTTTCAACTGTAACTGTGGGAATTGTTTGGAAAATTCACATTCATCTTACATTTCAGAATTTATAAATTAATAACAGACAAGGGTCCACACACCCAATAAACTAAACCTACAATTAGTTAGATTGACATGAGATATACACATTACACATGTGTGAAGGAGTGCAGTGTGTAAACTAGTTGTGTGTCTTTATGGGTAAAAAAAAAATTACGTTTCACTTCCCAAGAGAGCATGAACCTCTGTAGGCATGAATTTATTTAGAACATTTCATATTGCATGTCCATGAGTGTTAAAAGTGACTGAGTATTCTCCACAAACAAACACATTTTGTAAGATTAATTTTCATTTCATCTTTTTCTTGAACATGTGCCGTGATTTTGCTGTACTTAATTTCTTCTTAAACCCAGCAAGTCCTTACTTCAACAATTAACAAGGGACTTAAAAAAAAAAGGGCCGTGATTAAGGTATTTTAATTGTCATAAAGAGATAACAAACAATTTCATTTCAGACATAATTTAAAATATTATTATTTTTTTAAAAATTAATTATTATTTATTTTATTTGTCAACAAGACTATTGTTTGCATTACTAATACAGAAAAAATAAAACCAACACAAACCCCTCCACCTTTGCAAATAGCTACTTTACTCAGTAGGAAATGGCCGCTCTGTTCATTCACTGTGAGCATATAAAAATTGTGACTTGTTAATTATTTAGGTTTTGCAAATTTTAGAAAATTTTAGGCCATTTCTGTAGTATGAAACTCCCTTCCCTGATGAAGTATTTCCAGTCTGATAGTCTAGAGATTCAATTTTAAATCAATCAGTGTGATTATAGCTTGACTCCAAAGATTAAATGAAAATTTAGCTGAGATTAAGTTCACCTCTCTGTATTTGAAGGTAGTTTCCAATGAAGTGTTGAAAATAGCTATTATTGTTCTACTGTTCTGAAATGCTGGATAGTGCTTAGCAAGTTCTGTTAGAAATTTCTCAATTCCTTTTTCCCTTATCTCTTTCCATAATGCTATACAGTTCATTTTGTTGCAGATTATTGGCAGGCATGGTAGGTTTGACCAATTAAATCAATACTTGGTGCTGGATCCAGGTACATTCACTGGGAAATTCGGAGACTTACAGGAGTTTTATGTTGAGAATTTGCAGAAGACATGCAGGATCTTGATGACTAGAAACAAATCCTGTACCTTAGACTTATCCTGACTCTAGACAGGAGAAACTGGACATATGCACTGATAACATTTACTAAACTATTTTGGATTCAAAGTGCACATATATTGTTACCATACCTCTAATTTTTCTTCCTCTGTCTGTCTCCAGACTTGACATAAGAATTTATATTTCTTCATCAGGGGAAATTGCAACTTAAATTGCTGGTTATTCTGTAATCCAGAGTCCTTAGGTCAATGCTGATGGCTTATTCAAAAGAGTGCTTTACTCTTAGAAATTGAATAGCCACAATAATTTTTTTTTTTAATCTTTTGCATAAAAGGAAGCAAAGGGTCAATACACGAAATATTTTAATACTTTTTTTTGGTGGATGGAAATAATTCTTTTTTTTTTCCCCTCTAGGATTAAAACAATTTAATGAGATAATTATCATTGACATTCGTATTTCATTTCCATAATTATTATAAAATATGCGTAAACATGTAAGGGAATTAACCTTGAAATTGCTATGATTTGCTAAAAATCCTTAAAACTTTTGAAACAGAAAACCTCTTTGTATGAAAAGATATTCTTAAAGAAAATAACAATGCAGAGCAAAAAGTGTGGTAAGCCCAGTGAACTCATCTCATCCAGCACTAGCAGCTAATCATAAACCAAAGGTAATGACCTCTATGCTGGGAGAATCCCACAGGGCATGAGAGCATGAATATGCAGGTGACCTCTGATCACAGCCAGGTTATCCTATAGATGATTCCCAGATGCCCTGGGTCATTTCAGTTGCCCACACCTCCAAGGAGAGGATGAGTGTGTGTGGATAACCATTTCTGAAAGAGATGGAGGAGGTCTCCCATGTGATGCTCAGGTAAGGCAAGGATGACCAGGGGAAATTGGCTGAGATTCTGGTTTAGGGTTCAACTTCAGTGAAAAATGGATGGAGAAGAGGAAAGCCACAAATTCCTGATTTCAGCAAGGAATATGCTGTAGGAATTATTAAGGAATAAATGTATTATAAAGGAGATTTTTTTTCCTGTGCTGTTCTTCATCACAAAATTATTAAAATTACCACCACTTTTATTGCACCACACAGAATTTTTTTCTCACTGGGGTTGACTGAATAGAAAGCTATTTCAGTGAAAATAACATCAACATGTCTAGATTTTGAATTCCCCCTCTGTTTTTTTGTTTTCTCATGAAGAAAAGTAGGTACTGATCCTGGATGTCAACACTTATACTTTCCCTGGTAAATGGTACTTTCTGCCCACACATGTAGCTTTTTCTCACTATTTTTCTCTGGTCTCATAATCAGAGTTCATATTTATATTACTAGTTATTTTTTAAAGTGTCTGCAAAAGAAAGTAGGCTCATCAGCACTGTCTGAAGGCATCTGCAAACTTTTCAGCAAGACTGTAGACTTGTGCTCTGCTTTGTCAGAAGCTCCTCCTCACTGCTCATCCTTGCCTTCAGATTTTCTTTTGAGCTTTTTGTTTGGTTAGGTTCCTCACTGAAAATTCCACTACAATTAGCTGTGTCAGTTTTTAGGGTATTTGCACTAATCAGATGCACTCTGGGCGGAAAGTGTTCACAGAATTACTGCAGGGAGCAGCCTGGGAGGGTTAACTTCCACCAGCAGTCAGTGAAAAACACTTGGGTTGGCAATTTCAAAATTTGAGTGATATCGCTGATCATGTCAAATGCAGTTGACATGTGAAAAAATCTGTAAACCAAATTTGTAACACAGGCAACACACAAAGATTTTCTGAGCAGGCTTTGTGAAAATGAGGTTCATAAACCTTTTAAGAGTAACTTCTAGGTGTTAAGCAGAGTCTTATTTTATGGCATTTAAATAGCGAAAGAAGCCTATCTTTCCTTAAAGTTGCCTTCTGTCAAATGTCAAGTTCCTAATTCAGTATTTGGGAATGCAAAAAAAATCAAAATTGATGAAACGACTCAGCTTATGTTTTTCCTGTAAGGTTTGAAAGTTCATAGAATCAGACTTTGCAAATATTTGCAAATATTCTGTTTGAGACCAAAAAAAGAGAGCTCCATGGAATATTTTTAAGCAGTTAAAAACAAAATTTTGTGATGAAAAATGATTATCCTTATTATTCTTAGCGTATTTGCTTTCATACTGTCTTTTTAATAAAAGGTATAACAGAAGCACATGAAGCTATACCGGTTTCAGGGCTATAGTAAATAGTTTTATTGCTTTAATTTTGCAATACATTTTTAACATTTATAGTTGAGTATGGGACCCTTTATTTTCCAGTCACTGCAGTTTCTTAAATAAGTGGTTAATTGGTTCTGAGCTGAGTTAAGGAGGGGTGTGGGTGGGTGGCGTGTCTCCCACTGTTTCCCACTGTTTCCCATTTTTACTGTAAGTCTCATCAGACATTCTGACAGCATATATTAAATATGCTGCAGCTTTTCTACTGAAGAGATAAAATATTTCTCAAATAATAAACTGCTGCACTGCAAAACAATGACACATTAGAAAACAAAGATTTCGACCTGCTGAAGTGTGATGGCTTTGAGAAAGCAGGAATAAGCAGTGGCATTTTCTGTGTTTATCTTGGGTCAGCAGGGGCCATATATGACAATATGAATAATCATCAAAAGATTGTTTTACACTTCTGTGCTGTTGAAACTAGAGGTTTTCGGGAAGGGTATTAGCAGGAAGGGACTTTGACTTGGAAAATCTTGTTTTTATTTCAGCCTGACTGCTTGGCTATAATAATTGTTTCCTCTTCTTTTGTGTGCAAGTTTTCAAAAAGAGAGAGTAGGGCTTTGGGCTTGTCTCATTTTTCTGATGTGTTCATAATTTTACAGTTTTGTATTTGGACTTCAAATCTGACTGAAGGTTTTTATGTCTGCTAACCTTTAGTTTTAAAATACCTATTTTTCATAGAGATTGATAGAAAAATAGTAATTTTTGAACCAAAGTTGTATCACTCATCAGATCCTTAAGGCCCAAATTTTGATTTTTCCCTTGGGTAGTGAGGCAAAAGTGCTGAGTTCTGTACAGGAGTTACAAGTTTTAGTCTGTGGGCAAATAATTCTAAAATTGTATGTAAAGCAGCCAGATGGCTGTAAGTTAATGCTGCTGTTCCAGAGGAAATGACTAACTTCTGAAACTCCTTTTTCATGGGAGTTTACTGGCAAAATGCAGTGGAAAAAAGAACACTTAGAATAAATCAATTTCCTTAAAAGGATGACCTAAGTGATGTCATTTTTGGCACCTGTCTTCTGGCCAGAGATTGATTTCCCCCCCCTCCCCCAAGGAACAGTTTTTTCATAATATTAAGCAATTTAACTAAATCTATGATGTATTTCTGTTATGTCCAGATGGACTTGATACAGAAATCTTCACTGTCTAAGGATATCAAGTTGCCAGGGTGTTATGCAGAAGATGCAAAACCAAGCAAATAAAAAACTTCAACCCACTGTGCTCCATACGCTCAAACTGAATGGGGCCTCTTCTGCAATTAAATAGAACTTTTCTTTATTCTCCAACTCAGAATTTACAAAGATTGTAATGTTGTGTCCAAAAGCTGGCCTCTGAATCTCAGCCAGCTTCCTCATGGCAATCTATTTGTTTAAACTTAGAATCATAGAATCATATGGGGTTGGAAGGGACCTCTGGAGATCATCTAGTCCAACCCCCCCGCCAAAGCAGGTCTACCTAGAGCAGGCTGCACAGGAACTTGCCCATGCAGGTTTTGAAAGTCTCCAGAGAAGGAGACTCCACCACGTCTCTGGGCAGTTTGTTCCAGTGCTCTGCCACTCTCACAGTAAAGAAGTTCCTCCTCACGTTTAGGTGGAACTTCTTATACTCAAGTTTGTGCCCAAAGACCAGTCCCGTCCTCCTGGTACCCTCCCTTTAAGTATGTGTAAGCATTGAGCAGATCCCCCCTAAGTCTGCTCTTCTCAAGACTAAAAAGACCCAAGTCCCTCAGTCTCTCCTCGTAGGAGAGATGCTCCAGGCCCCTCATCGTGACCATCCTCCTCCTGGCCCTGGCTGTCAGCCCTCTGCCAGTGGCAGGGCAGGTGTCCCATGGCTCTTGGCTGAAGGGTCACTCCTGCAGCTCAAGACCTCGGGTCCTGCTGTGCATCCCATGTGCTCAGTGGGAGACCCAAAGCTGGAGCACCCCATGGTGCCTGATGGACGCTGCATTGCCTGTTTCCTGTCCTTGGGGCATTTTTTCTGGGACTGACACCCACCCGCTCGTGCCGGGTCCAAAATTTATCCTTGTGTAAATCATTTAACTACTGCTGGCCAGATGTCATAATACTATTTTCCATTTTGCCAAAAATAATGAATGCCTAAGAAAATGCAGACTTTATTTTTAGAAGAATTCTTGAAAAAGGTATAGGTTTGTCCAACTTACATTCTTCTGCTATCTTCTACCTTCCAATCTGAAATATAAAGATAAAAATAATGAAAGTCATTTTGAAGTGAGAAAGAGAGACTCAGTCCATCAGAAGTGGAATGTGAAAGTTTAATTGTAAAAGATGTTGTAGACAAAAATAGTTATAGCAAATTCCATTTTTACATGGATGAAACGGTCTTTAAAACAAAGGTAGACAATCTGAGTAGCTGTGCTACTTTCCTTTCCAAATTGAAAAATAACTTTGCAGAAGGATTCAAATGCTATGAATGTTTTTCTTGATGGTCAAGTTATACTTCTTCCTTCCACGACCAGAAAAATCTGTTTAGCAACATATTTCACTTACTGCTTGTGCGAGAGAAGGAAAGCGTGGCAGCACCTGGGTAAGGCATCAAAAGCTATAAAGAAAGAAGCTCAGTTTTGTTATGGAAAAAAGCACAAGGTATGAACCAAACCTCTGCTAGATGATGGGCACTGTTTATGTATATAATTATTTATAAGATTTCCCATCCCTTTTTGGTCCCTTGGGAGGTGGTTATATAATTGCTGAATGTTTATGAATTAAAATTATATTTTACCTCCTTCTTAAACTAATAAGTGATTACTTCATCTGCCCTGTTTTTTACGAATATTGAAGAGATTTGCTCCCAAATGTTGCACTTCATTGAAGTAAGGAACACATTCAGGTCCTTTACTCTGAGTTCATGTAATTTTAATTTTTTTTTCTTTAATTACTTTGGAAACTCAACAATTCTGTATGAGTACTTCAAAATGAAAAAATGCTTTTATGTTTTTTATCACTAAGACTTAGCCAACTTGAAAGATCAAATGAGTCGTAATCTGGAATTCAGTAAAGGGTTTTATTTTCTTTCTTCTTTTACCATAACAAGTAATGGAAATTTGTGTCTGTTTAGTTAATGAAAAATATATTTGAAAAGAATAAATATTCATTGAAGTAATATGATTAAATGCATTTTATAATTTAAAACAAGTCATGCTGATTGAGGTCTAACATTACAAAGCACTGCTTCCCAGCTTACTAAACAACATTCTTTAAAGTTAAGTCTTGCCTATGGTTTCAGTATAAACTTCCATTATTTTTGATCCATGTAACTTTTGTAGCCACGCAGACAATTCTTCTCATGTAAAACTTCATACTTTCTGCGTTCTTATGTTACCTATTAAATATTGTTTTATTATTACTTTTCCTTGTTTGTGTTGTTTTAATTTAAAAACAATACTTGCAGTATTTTGCTTGATAGTTTACCCAATTGTTATTTCATAGTGATGTTTCAAAGTCCACTTTTGTATTTGCTTTCCATTTAATTGCTGAGGTAAAATAATTTCCCAGTAGCTCAGTTCAGCAGAAGCCATCTGTATGCCATTCGGTGTGAAGGATTTGCTTAGGGAAAGATGTGTACGATATTCTCCTGCGGAGTTTCAAAGCTGTAGATGAATTCGGCAGTTGTTGGGAGAGGCACATGGGCCATTCCCAGTGTGGGCTGAATTTCCTTAAAGCCCTTACCTAGATCAGCCTCACAATGCAGGTGTAAAGGCATATCGTGTCCCTGTGCTCTTCTATTTATTGTATGAATTGAGAAAAGTGAAATGGCAGTTGAGAGGTCTCAGTTGATGCCATGGAGGAGTTTAGTTTTGTTTGCTCATGTATGATCTCCAAACTGTAAGCATTGTTTTCACAATTTAATATTTGGAATTTGGGCAAGGTACAACATTTTTGTGCTTTGGAGTCACAAAAGTCATAAAATTAATTGTCCTGGTCTATGTGTGTATCCAGCACTACATGTCCTGTGGTGGAGGTTACCCACATAAATCTAACTGATCAGTAGTTCATATTCTTCTAAGAGGTGACTAAAAAAACTGCTTCAGTCAAAAAGAGCACATAGCATTCTTGATTGCATGATTGCAGTAAACTGCATGATTTGAGCATGCTATCTAATCTTTTGAAAACACAGTCATATATTTTAATATATACTGTATGTTGGTCACATCTGAGCATAACAATTATTTGTGATTATGTACAGAAACATAAGCCAGCAGATTGCCAAGGTACTGAAATAAGTTAATTTTAATATACACTAAACAGTCTGTATAATTTGTATACAGTTTTAATAAATATCATTACTTGAGTCTTGAAAAGTGTAAAAGCCACAGGGGAGAAAACAGGAAGGAATAATTACAGATGAAAAGTGGTGGGAAACTCCTCCAGAGTAACAGTGAAATCATAAAACCATAAAAAAAAATATGTTGAAACAGATGATTTTGTGCAGTGGATAAAGCATGCTTCATATCTTACTGTCTTATCATTTGCCCAATCTTAGGGCCGTAAAGCATACCATAAAAGATGGTATGAGATGTAATCAATGTTAACTAACAGATTGCTATTGAGTTATGGAAGGTCTCTCTTTAGGCTGACCACAGACTACACATAAATGACTTAATTTTTTCTTTACACTTCATATACTAAGAAAATGAAAAGCAAGGTTCTGTCTTAGCAGCTGTCCAGTCACTTGAAAACTCCCTTTAGATATAGGAGTACCCCACACCAGCCATTTAAATCAAGTTTAAAGCTAATTTTTAGTGCTAGAAGCAAGGTCATTCACCCTTGAAGGTTGGATGCACTGACTGTAGAGAGCAGGAAATTCTCCCTGCTTACTGAAAAAAAAATAAGACATTCTTTCTGCTTATTTCGTTTGAAACAATTTTAAAAAACCAACAACAATCCAACTTTTCTATAGTTCTTTGTGTACTGAGACAACAATCACTTTATGTGAAGATTTGCATAATGTATGATATATAGTCACATATATTTGCACTATAGGCACATACATGAGATTTAATTTTCAGGCAAAGTTTCACTAGTAAACAGCCTTTTGTCCCTATATTTTAGTTATCTAGACACAGTAAGACTGACTCAAAATTCCCCAAACTGAGTAGTCTCTTTTTATTGATTTTTTGCCATTTGCCAAGAAACACAACTAATTATGACATGCTTTTAGATTGACATAAAAATATTTAGATAAAGATTTTGAAAGTGCCCATAATCACTGATGAGTTTTTACTTATATGTAATACTACATTATGCTTCTGTTATTTATAAGATCACTATTTTGTGTATGGAATCATGATCACATTACTTTTGGAAAACACATAATTTTAAATGCAAGTCTTACCTTCCCTACTAACTAGAGATATTTATTCAGAAAAAAATTTCACATAGGTGTTAAGAAATCAGAATTATGATCTTTTGTAAATTCAGCAATTTCATGGTAGTTCCCTTTTTATTAATTTTATTGAGGTACTGGCAGAGTACAGTAACATTAATCTTTAAAGTGAAAAACTTACAACCAGAACAAAAGTTAAATTTCTACCTATTAAATAAATGTATTAATGACACTTATCGTCTCTTATATTTGTCGAATATTTTGAACTTCTCAGTTCGGTAGAAAAAGAGGAGGTTCTGGTAGTATCCATGAGTCATCATGATATTTTCATCTGTCAAATTTGGAGAAAATATTGTTGGAAAACTGTGCTGTATTTTGCATAGAGATCTCAGTATGGCTCTAATAAACTCAGATGTTATTTAACAGAACAAGTCTCATATCAGGAAGAAATAATTCCTGTTACACCAGCTGACAGATTTGAGGATGAGGCCCAAAGACACAACTTCAGTTACACAAACCCTTCTTCAGATTTGAATGGTAAACATAACGGTTCAAACAAGTATATGCTGAGAACAGTCTACTTCTACTGTTTCAGACCCCAGGAAGAGCATACATCCATGATAAATTGAGTGTTTTACGTGAGCTGCTTGTTGAATTAGTGGGGGTATAACAGACTGGAAGAATTTTGGACCCATTCATTAGTGATTTCATAACGGAAAAATAAAATCTGAATAAATTCTATACAATTCATTGTTAGGTGATGAAAGATAAAAGACTCAATCTTCTGCCTTCTATATACATTCTTTAGCAGATATTAGAAACAGCTAGATGTATAGCTCATACTATTAAGAAATTGTCTGTTCCTTCAGATTAAATTTTTTTAAGAAAAATTTGGTATTTGAAAAATGTAGTGAGATGACAATTACCTTACCTGTTACTACCAAGCAGCAAGTAATCACTTCACTTATGGATGTCTTGTATTACTCTGACATCCTACTTTCTTTTCCAATTACTGCTTATTAAGGAAGATTTGTCTAAAGGACAGCTATCCTGATCAGAAAGCTTTCCTGAGGACCTTGAAATAACAATTACTCATTTTTTTCCATTTTCAGAGGGCAGGTTAGCGTGATCATGACCTTGAGCCACAGGAAGGTACACAACAAGTACACAAGCAGCAAAAAAAGTATCATAGATAACTTCATATGTATAGACATTGATGCATGTGTTACTTGGCAGTAGGGAATTTAAGAGAGTAATAAGGTGCCTGCTTTTACTTTTAAAAGACAGTGACATACAGAAAATGATTGATCACAATGGAGAGAATTGCATAATACAATGTCCTCCTGACTAGATAAATGTATTAAAAATGTAAAAAAGTCCATTGGGTGATATATAGCAATATAAATATGAGTTCATAGTGCAGAAACACTGGAAATAAAGCAAAAGCCTCTGCTATTTTCAGACACACATACAGAAAAAGTTTCAGGTAAGAAATGTGGGAGAATACAGTTGTTCTGCACGAGAGTGGTTATAAATTCACCTAAATATTACCATAATTGTTTGTAATTTGCATTGTAGTGTAAATCTTTAGTCCCAAAATAGAAGGCTAGATACTTAGTCCCAAAATAGGACATAATATAAGACACCGTAGAAATCACTGTATGAATAATAACAAAAGAGGAGGTTAGATGCAACTAGACAGCACAGACTGCCTTAATGATAGGTAGTAATTGCAGTAGCAGGATTTCACAACATTTCATTGAGAATTATGGCAAAGACCATTTTTCTTTCCCCTCTCCAGTGTTCCTTGGGAGCCATAAGTGCCAGGCAGACAAATTTGTAAGGATATTTGACTGGCATTAGTTATTTGGATGAACTTCTCAGTGTACTTGTACCGACTCAGATCTGATAGTCTATGAGATGGACTGTTAGAAAATAGGAAAAAGTAGTCAGTGTCAGTAAAATATTGCTGTAGAATTAATCCCTTTATCCTGGTCTTTGTAACAAACATGGAATTCTATGGCAATATCGAGCTGGTCACGCACTGGTCAACTTTGATACATACGTCTCATGAATACTAAAAAAAGACAAGGGTAAAAGAAAATACGGGAATTCTGCAGGAAGAGGTAGTTTTTCATTCAAACAAAGAGAAGTGACAAACAGAGGTTCACTACTTTGTTTCAGTCAGAAGGAAACAGGTCTGCATCAAGCAGAGAGATATTTTTTAATCAGCATGAAAAGGATAGCTGAACTTGGTGGTAAATTAGGTTACCTAGTGATAATGAAGAGAAGTGAAAGGGGTAATAAATCAAGCAGAGTGTGAGCAACTCTCTCTAGATCAGATCGCAGGCTGGTGAGGATAAGAGCAAAGTGAATTTTGATGACGGACATTTTTGGTAGAGTTGCAAAAAGCTGACATGGAAATCTTATAAGATGCCACAGAATTTGAACTTCATTAATAATTGAGACCTAGAAATCCAGACAGCCATTTGTGGGTAACACTTTTAACAAGACATGAAAAGGAAAGACAGCATTCTTTTCGATTACTCATGCACATTCTCGGTATGAAGGAGAAACTTCCATTGCCTCCATAAATTACCACTTCTTACAGGTATATGTCCTGCCATTTTTACACACTGAGCAACCCTGCACTCTTGGGGCAATTCCCTTCATCTTCTTGAGACTTTTTGTGGAGCTAAATTTGACTTGGTGTCACTGGCAGACTTGAGGTGAGGAGTATAAACTGGAGTGAACTTCAGTGATGCTCATCTCAGTCTGTAGCCTCTAATCTTCCACATCAATAAGAACATAAGTACCTGAGACTCCAGGTTTCAAAATACTGAGAGAACTGTTAATCAATCAACCTTCTGTAAATTTTATAACAAAGGTTCATTATGTCCTTAGGGAGAGTACCCCAAGATTTTCTCCCCTCACCCTTAATAAGCACCTTGATTTGAGAGATACTACTGATTTGTGTTAGAGATCTGTTTTCTGTCTCTGTTGTTATGAATAAAAATTTAAGAACAGTATTTTCCATCAACATTCTCAGTAGTCCTTCAATATCAGTCTCTCAGCTAAGAAACAGAATGTGAGATAGAGAGGAGAAAGATTTAGTTTTGTATTTATGTATGTATGTATGTATTTATTCATTTATTTATAAAGGGTTTTAGGTATTTAATTATTTTAGAACTTATTTGGCTCTGGAAAAAAATATTTTTTCCAACTTGCCTACAAATTAATGAAATATTGGACAACTAGGAAGATCAGCTACAGGTTCTTTTTGAAGATATAATCTCAGTTTAAATGGTTTACCCTTTTGCAGAAGTCTGTAAAAGTTTGCTGTAGTTTGACATGCAGGTAGTTCAGAAGTAATGATATATAAATAACCATGTGAATGCTTGCTACAACTTTCATTGTATTTTGAGCAGGTTGCTCATCTTTGAGCAGAATTTAACTAAATCAATATGGGCTTATATTACTTTTTTATGATTACACAAGCGAAGCAAATTGAGAGGAATGGTTTGTGATGTGACAGAAAATCAAGATATAAAAAGGTCCTTGCATGAAGATGTTAATCAGCTGCTCTGGAGAAACAGACCACATTTCATATTTACAAGTAGTAACTTGGCTGTTTGTCACTTCTCCTGAAACCTCAGAGCTGTACCTGCTGTGGCCACCCAGTGTTTTTGGTGCCTGACCTTACCAAAAAATCATGAACTGCTGTTATCCTTAACTGCTGCAGAGAAGAAAGACTGCACATCTAGCTATTATTTAATTTCCTCAGACAAACTCACCAAGGAGCTTTTGGGTTTCAGGAAACAGTCCAGCAGCAGACTTCAAGAAAAAGAAACTTCCACTTTCAGTGTATAACTTTTCTCCAACACTGCTCTGAAATCTTAGTCCTTATTTTGCTGACATTGTATTGAGGTTGGAAAAAGAAGGAGAATAGGAAGGAACTAAACGTTCGAGTTTCCTATGTGAGCATTGTACACTGGAAACAATTCTCTCTTTGCTGGTCAAGAAGTGACTGAGCCTTTAGAAGTACCTGTGCACATTATGTTTGTGATACCAGTTGGCATCAAGCCAAGAAATAGGAAAAAAAAAATCAAACCAAGCCAAACCTTTTTTATTTTCCCTCTGCTGTGCTCATCTCTTAAGGACAAACTTCATGCATAACTTTAGGAAACGGAGGGAAGAATTAGCAATGAGGAGCCAGTAAAGACTGAGGATTCTCTTCTAAGGCTTTTCTCAGGGGGAGAAATAGGAATGTTATATAATGTTTATTTAGCCCTTATAGGCAAAATGAATCAGAATTTTTTATTTTGGCCTTCCGTATCTACTTCTTTCTGCCTGATTTAAGTTCCTGACACCTTCTTCTCTGGTTCAGGAAAGAAAGATAACAATCCAGCTGGATCTAACAATTAAAAATCTGTACTCTTGACAAAAATTAACTAAAAATATAAGGAAAGAATATGTGGCTCATTAAGGGAGAGGAACAAATTGCTTATATGAGAGAGTCATTATTTAAGATAGTGTAAGATTAGGGAGAAAACATAGCCTGTCTAATAGGGTAAAACAACAGAGTTTATATGGAATTTTTTTGATTCTAGACCAAATTTTTAGTGGTTTTGGTCAAAATATTATAGCTTATTCCTACAATATCAGCAGATAAATAATATTTAGTAAAGTATTGGTAGATAATCTTCTAAATATCTGGGTTCTTTATTCTGTCATTCTTCCTTAGAGTTGTATGTAGTCCTTCCACAAATCTCCATAAAAAAATGAGAAAGAAACTCAAATCATATCACAGTGAAGAAACTTCTGCAGAACTGTAATATTTTACTGCATCTAATACACATGCCTCCTATCTGTCTCCGCTTTTAAACAGCATGGACCCACAGACCTGTGTTATTGAAGTCTCAAATTTTTCAGGAAACTCTGAAGTCTTTTCTTGTCTCTCTGCTGGTTCTTCATTCCTCCAAAGAGATTTCTCCTGAATTTTCCATATTGAAATATTTTAGATTTTTCCTCAACCTGATATATATTAAATAAGGGAAATTGGAGGTCACAGTTTAACTTATTTACAGAGGATGGATTCAAGGATAGAATCACCTTAGGGTGTCATTAATGTTTACCTAGGTATTTCTTCCTGGGTTGGTTGTCAGTAAACAAAATATCTCTGGCCCTGAAAGGTTTTTCCGTTGAAAGGTTTAGTGTACTCCCATTTGTTAACATTTTTAAAATAATGTCAGAAAAACAGGAGAATGAAAATGGTAAAAAAACGAAGTTATTAATGACAACCTAATTCCATTTACATGTTGTCAAATGTGTTTTTCATACTTTTAACTCTGAAGGCTTTGGATTAGCTGGTTTGATGCCTTTGGAACAACTCAGAATGAACTAGGTTATCTCTTACATGTGTTAACCTACATCCCTGAAAAACAGGTATTGCCACTTAGATTTCGAGAATGTTTTTATTATGTTCTTTTCTTCACCTCTTTAAAAAACTCCTCTGGAGATTAATGAGAGTTTAACATAGTGTGATATATCACAATTTATGTACCCACTGGCCCACAAAATGATATTTACCTTGTCAAACCTGTGAAAAACATGCATCTTGGTTCACAATACAAGCAAATATTGACAGCTCTTTAAGTTAAGTTCATTAGGCAGTGCTGACCACCAGAGGAGTCATGAGTTGAAAATAAACAGAAGCACAGATAACTAAACTAACAGTAAATAAAACCTTTTTGGCAAAATATGCTATTTAGTTTATGGGATTACAGACATATTCTTTGAGGAGTTTCTGAATTTTTACTGCTCTTGTAGTAAAATAGTAAATAAAACCCCCAAGATTTTATTTTTAAAGAATATGGGTTTTTTTAGGATGAAAGCTGAAAATAATAACATGAGTTTATATTAACGTAACAATTTAATAATGATTTTAGGCTTAGTTTACTGTTCTTCTGACTAATCTGCAAGTTAAAGTAAAACGTTTTAAAAGAGACATCCATTAACATCAAAATAATTAGGAAGATGACACTGACCAGACATGAGTTAATTTTGTTACCCAAAAATATCCAAAAAAGTATGCCAAAAAAGCCCCATTTCCTGGATGTTTTTCAGGGAGTTCCAGGCAAGAGCTCCAGACAAACCCGTGAACAAATTTCTCAGCCCTTCATTTGCAAGTTGGGAATTTTCAAGTTGCACTGCGTGCCTCCACCAGGCCAGCAGAGGACTTACTTGGGATGCCCACCCTTCTCCCGCTTGTGGCTCAAAACCTCACAGACTGCAATGCTTGGAGGGCTCTGCAGCCAACACCATGAGGTGTTCCATTAACATCTTTTTAATTGGGATACTCAATTATGCAGAATGATTTTCACATTCTGGAATCACAATTAAATGATTGTACAGGATGTCTTTTTCAAAGAAAGTGTGAAATGGGTAGCACTGCTTCCCAGCTTCCCAGCTGAGCCAACTTGGTGGGTGTTTAGACAACCACCTGGCAAGTGCCTCTCTTTGCCCCCAGGGAACAGGAGAAAGCAAGTGATGGAAGAAAAAGGAATCTGAGAAAAAAAGACAATGGCCGATATAAAAAGGATGGTGTATTTTTTTATTTCTCTGATTTTTTCCTTCACTGCCCCAAATCCATTCTTTTTGCCCATTGTTCCATCCCCAACTCCGGTTTTATTTCACCATAGATCTCAGTCTCTTTCCTGCTTGTGGCCAAACTTTTCTAAATTTCTTGGAATATATGATCTGTTTTGTCACATCTACTTTCATAGCAGGAAGGCATTTTCAGAGGATTCCGTATATTCAGCCTTGCAACAGCAATAACAAATGTATGGTAATAGTAATTGTGAGGGAATAAAGCATGCTCAGTTAAGAAAGACAAAAAAAAAATAAGCTGCTAAACACAACTGAGCCTGTGCTGAGCTTGTACAACATATTTTTTAATTTATTTTATTTTCCCAAGGTGCTACTGAACTGGAAAATACATTTGAATAGTGAGAGACTCAGCAAAAGGCAAATCTCTGAAACACAGGATTCTTTCTAATCAGACATAACACTCTGAATCCAAGAGATTTAAATTCTAGCTCAAAGCAAGTGTGGGTGGGTCCCCCAGATCTTCTCTAGCAGAAGAAACAGTGCATATAACATTCCCATGACAGTTACAAATTTAGGTAAATTTCCAGCTTAGATAGGTAAAATGCAAAAGCTTGTAAACCACTGGAAAAAAGAAAGGTCTAAAAGAGAGTATTGAATTATCTGAAAATTAAGCATTGTACCTAATAATATGAGAAAATCTAATTGTTTTATTAACCCCCTCATCCTACCCCCAAAATTCTGAAGCTCAGAAAATAAGCTATTTTCAAATCCTGGATCCTGGAATAGTCCTATGCATAGTATAAACTTCTTTTTGGAGATGCAGTCAAACTAAAAAACACTATTGCCAGCTTATTTATACATATATTGAAAAGTAGCACAAAGTATATCAGTTTGAAATTTTCAGTTGGAAAGTTTTTTTCACCAAAAAGGAAATTTTCTTCAGGAACTTGTTTGAGAATTTTTTTTTTTTTTTATAAAAGCAAATTGAAATAGTATATACTGAAACTGTCAAAACTTTTTTGTTACAAATCGTATGAACCTGATTTTCCCTTTCATTTGTTTAAAAATATATTTGTTTGGGACATATCTTACATCATAAATTTTTACATATTTTAGCACAGCATTTTTATCAAGATCCAGAAAACACATCCAGATCTGGATTCTGACCCACATGGCTTCCTTATCGAACATTTTCATTTTGGATTGAAAAAAAAATTATGGACATTTTAGAGTTTTCTGCAGAGCCCCATTTCTTGCATAAGCACAAGCTAACAGAGTTAGCTTTAAAAAAATGGATATTTGCCAGTGATCATGTTTATGTGTTAAGTGTATGATCTTTTAAACAACACGTTCATACACAGTCTAGGACACTGTGGATGGGACATATTCCACTTAACTTAGGCAAATATCCTGTATGTAAATTTTCTGACCCTGAACTAAGTAGCACTTGCAAAGGAAATGCTTGACGAGTCCAACCAGTCGTGAAAGCATTCGTGGCAGTGAAAGTCTCTGAACTGCAATACTACCCAGGTTGGACAGTTTTCTTTTCTGCAGAGACTTTTAAAGGCTCCTTCTCTCCCCATTACATGAACACTTATTTCACACAGCCTGCTTCATTCCATACATAAAAGTAAATGGACGTTAGATGCCTGGATTAGATGGTCTGGATCCTGTTATGCCTTTAATATTTCCATATGAGTTGTAGCTACAAACCTACCCTTTTTCTACAGCCTGTGGTTTTATGTCTCTAATGTAGAAGAGAGATGATGTTGAGGATAAAAATTAACAAGTTGCAATTTCTTTAACTTCTTTTACACAGATTCATGGTTTTGGGAAGTGGCTTCTTATTTTATAGTACATTATGTACCAGTAATGAAAACCACACTTTCTTGTGCAATCCCCCCCCTTCCCTACCTCCCCATTCCCAGCACTACGGAAGGGCATGACAAGATGACTATGTCTCCTAGTGTTGCTCTTTAGACAGACAAACTATTAAAAAGATATAACTCATCTTTTTCTGAGTGAATTTTGTAATAGGTCTCTGAAATGAGAGCAAAACCTGTTTTCCTAATGGGTTTGCATAAATAATGGCACTGCAGGTGAGCTAACACACATGCAGAATATAACTAGCACTAAAATTGTGTAAAGTAGTGTGGAGGCTGACTGTTACTTCTTGTACTCATTCACAAGATGGATTGGTGAATTAAAATCTCATTACCTGTGCTACATTATGTGGCCTTGTTATGTGTAATTATCAAAGTCAATTTGCTGCTATAACTTGATGACCAAATCTGATGAGAACTTCTTCAAAATAGAAGTACGTGTTAACAGCATCACAAGATTTCAGATTATAAACCATGGGCAATTTACCGGTGTTGTCATGCTATCGTTTTTAAATGTTTGTCCTTCATTCTGCTGGTATGCAGCTGTAAGTCAAAGCTTGCCTTCACAGACTTAAATGCAGAGCAGGAGATGAATCTTCTTATTCTTGTGTTAACTCAAAGTCTTGTTTAAGGCACTTAGAGTCAAGGAAAAAGAATGGGAAGCAGAAGTTATATTTGAAATCTGATTTTTATTTATGCTAACTCTGAGGGCTCTTATGGCTACTAGGAAGAAGTACACTGTCCTTCATAGAACTGACACTTAAGCCTTTTCTTCAAATTCTGGAACATCTGTATTGGTGTGAGAATAGTGTCAGGTGTGAATTCAGAGCAAGGCTAGAAATAAGATTGCTTTTTCAACATCATTGCTGCCTTCTGAACATGAGGTTTGGAGAATAAAATGTATTATTATGATCCGAATGGCATGAGTTGAGAAGAACGACTTATCCTGACTCAATATCCTTCAGAATAATAATCTTTAGAGTTGCTTTCCTTTTAATCTATAAAATGTAATATTGCCAGAGCTACTACAATACAAGGTAGAAACCTTACAAAGCACATCCCCATACATTTGTCATAAAGATGGTTTGTTGGTTTGGTTTTTTTTGTCATCTGTGAATGCTCAGGAATGAAAATACAAAATGAACCATTAACTCATTTCTAACAGGTGACTTGGTTGCTCTTGCAAGGTCACTGCTGTTGCTCTCTCGGCAGCTGGAGGGACTGGTGGACAGGTGAAGATGGCTGCAATCCAGGTGGGCCACTGAGTCTTCAGTCTGCTGCTACTGGGAAACAGCGTCTCAGCCCAAACTTTACTGATTTGGATATAATAGTACTCGGGTTGCTTTTAGAGAAGCCATGCTGTCAGGGATGCATTCATTACTTTCTAAAGTGCCTTGTGAAACTTTGCCTATGAAAGGTACTTAACATGTAAAAAGTTCCCTTTTATTTTTTTCTTGCAGAACCTCATTAGGAATTACTGAAGCACAGAGAAGGAGAACAGGACTGACACTGATAGCCATCTCTGCTAAAAGTTAGTAGAGATAATTATCTTGTCTTTGTCACTCTAGTCTATAGTTTAATTTGCAGTGCAGAATCTGAAGACAAATCTATGGGCTATAGTAGTTATTTAAGTATTAAATTCTACTACCTTCATTCTGAATGAGGAGTACTTTATTCTTCAGATATAGTCCCACAGATCTCATTAAGGCTACTGGGTTTTGATGAGCAGTCTAACAAAATTTGTGTTGAAAGAGGAAAATCGTGATGGGTTTTCTGAGGAAGAGGATTCTTGTGGAACAGGAATTTGTAGCATTGGGCTGTATGTGAACATGCTTTTGCTTCCCCTGTTTCCCATCCAGCGGTATGACAGATGGGTGCAATCTTGTAGACAATGATGTTCATAAAAGTTCTCAGAGAAGGCAAAAGAGAGAACATAAACTTGCTGTTTCCTACAGGGGATGGGGGAAAAGAGACTCTACATTCCATTGGCAAGAGCCAACTGGCCAACCTGTGTGAAAAGGTATGGTTGCCACCACACCTGCAGCTGCAAACAGAGTGGAAGAGTAGCTGTCCCTTGCTGAGTGTGAATTTCATAAAATTTTTAGATAGAGAGAGGAGATTATTGTGACATGAATGGGAAATAGGTGTAGGGGAGAAATCTGTAGGCAAACAAGGCTCCTATTCCAGTCCTTGTTCGCCTTGCTTTTTCGGCTGGGGGGAGCTGTCTTTGTTATTTCTGTTCATGAAGCACAATCATAGCTAAGACAACTTTGTACAAGGCACAGTATCACAAGTGTTCATATAATCCATATCAAAATATGAAACACTGTGGTCTATCTTTTATACCTCTATCTGACACCTTCCTTCTTCTGTTCTTCTGGTCACTATTCAATCCTTGGATTTGCTTCAACAATCAGTATAATTTTTAAAAATACTTTTTATCATGTAATTTATTTTCGAAAATTATTCCAACTTTTCATAGAATCATAGAATACCAGGATGGAAAGGACCTCAAGGATCATCTGGTGCAACCTTTCTTGTCAAAAGCACAGTATAGACAAGATGGCCCAGCACTCTGGGCACCTGCAACTTTTGATTTAGAATGGGAACAAGATTAATAGATATGTCACTATGTAGTCACCAGCTGTGTCTTGGCATGCTAGAAACAAAAGTTTCCACTTAACAAACAGAATTAAGTCTAGCTAAAAGCACTAATTCTGTTCACAGAGCCCACAGAAATCACATGTGCAGTCCAGAAAGGAGACCAGGGCTTCTACAACTGCAACTTGAATTATTATGTTTGAATTAAGAATTCTTAAAGTATTTTATGATCTTTGTGACAGTAGCACAAAATTATCATTTCAACTTATGCCTGTAATTAAACTGTTTATGGACATATTGACATAAAGTATTATTATTACCTACAGTTTCCAGTTAAAATTGCTATTACTTTATTTTAGTCATTTAGCTCGTACAAGCTATACTTTTGCAGAAGAGAAAAATGTGAACTGTTGTGCAATGAATTTATTAACAATGATTGCAAGAATAGCTGTACTAATATTGAATTACAACACTTATATTTTACATCATTAACCAGTCTTTTCTACTGTAAAATTGAGGTAGAGGAATAACACGCTGCAATTTTGGCAATATCCTTTTATTGTAACCAGACTACCTGCTACTACATTGTTTATGAACTGATGAGCCTTGCATTGAGTGGAAATTTACATATAATAAAACATCCTAGAAACTGTTTCTTGCCTGGTGAGAAAAATTTGGTAGAGGAAAAAAAGCTTCCATTGATGTATCTCCTGGACATTGCTCTTGTAGGACTGCATCCCCATCTGTTTCACTAAAATTAATCATTTATCTCAAACTGAATGAGAAGAAAACTAGACCTTTTGTTTCCTATGATAGAAATGCCTTTTACTTAAAATAGATATTATATAGCACTTTGCCCTATCAAAATGGTGAAAAAACCTGAACAACCATGATTTGTAGCTTATATGCCTTATAATATAAATTAGTATGGAGTATGTTACAAAATCACAGAATCACAGAATCACAGAATCTCCGTGGTTGGAAGGGATCTCTGAGATCATCGAGTCCAACCACATAAAAAAAAAAGAAATAAAAAAACCCAAACCCAACACAAACAAACTACCATACACAAAACAAACAACACACAAAAAAACCCCCACCCACCAACCAAACCCCACACCAACAACACCACACACAACACCCCACCACACCCCAACAATCTCCAACAATCTCGGGCGCTAAGGCATGCCCTGAAGAGCCATGTCTGCACGTTTCTTAAATACCTCCAGGGATGGTGACTCCACCACCTCCCTGGGCAGGCTGTTCCAGAGCCTCACCACCCTCTCAGTAAAGTAATTCTTCCTAATATGTGACCTAAACCTCCCCTGCCACAACTACAGACCATTTCCTCTGCTCCTGTCATTATTCCCTTGGGAGAAGAGGCCAACCCCCACCTCTCTACAACCTCCTTTCAGATACTTGTAGAGGGCAGTGAGGTCTCCCCTCAGCCTCCTCTTGTCCAAACTAAACACACCCAGTTGCCTCAGCCTCTCCTCATATGACTTGTTCTCTAGACCCCTCACCAGCTTGGTGGCTCTCTTCTGGACACGCTCCAGCAGCTCAATGTCCTTGTAGTCAATGTAGTGAGGGGCCTAAAACTGAACACAGCACTCAAGGTGAGGCCTCACCAGTGAACGTACCTTGCAGAATAACCAGCTTTACTGGTGCGTTATTTACACTTCAAGTTAGTCAAACAGCCAGCAACAGGTTTGTTTCTAAGGGTCAGAAGTCATTTGCTGAGACCTCCCATTCCTCCCAAAGCATTATGTTTATTGGCATTTCCTCTGGTATTGAAGTGATTCGCCAAAGATTAAACAAAAAATTTGCCTTGCTTTCATATTTGTTAATAGAGAAAGCAATATCAATGTGTATATATATATTTATATATTTTCACATACATATCGCCCTGCAGAAGGCTTAGGATCAGAGCTGTCCTTGATGAATACAATCTACACCCCTGAGATAGTGCAATTGTGTGGACTTAGCCATTTAAATGCTGCCAGGAATATGAACACTTCTCTGCAACAGCCCAGCAATTTGACTTGTTAAGCACATCTGATGGTCTATGAGTTTTAAGAGACAATCTCCTTGTCATTTCACCCACTGTGATCCCCTGCTACTCTGAAGTTCTGGTTTGCCCTAGATATTTTGGGTTTTATCTTGAATACTTCTGTCACCTTGCACTTAGTTTTCAGATTCCAAAGCCTTAGACATATTCATACAGTGAACAGTAAGTACATGTATAATATTGAGGATAAATTAGACTGCATCTGAAACACACTTTTGTAAGACATAATTTGAGTGTTCATGCCACTAGACTACCCTGATGTAAATTGAGTGTGACTCATAAATCAACACAGGCTCCCCAAAACAGTTTTGTAAAAGCAATATGCCCATTACGTTCCACCAGTCCTTCTATAATAAAAAGTGAAACAGATTTGATTGTTTAAAATAAATAATGAAATGGGGATGTCAGTTCCATTACTGTCTGCATCTTTGTCTGACGTAAGGATACACACTAAATTCTGACTGAATAGCTGATGTTAATCTACCAGATTAGTCGAAGCTTAAACGGTGACATTCAATTTGGAATATTCCACTGCAGAGTTATTCTTCGAAGTTGTTACTTGACTTGTCACCCAGATTTTTCATTCAGTGCTCTGACTGATCACTTGCATCCAAAAGATACTTTATAAAGCACCATCATTTAGACTCCTTGTGCTTACAAATTTTATCACTGTATGAATGTGTATGTATGTATAAAAATATTGCACAAAATCCTCAAAACAATCAGCATTTTAAAAATTTTGAATTCAGAGAGTTCCTGGTTCTTATAGTTCAGCAGCTAAATCTCTAATATGAATACCAAATAACAACAAATAAGGTACTGCTGTGACTGCAGATGTGGATGACTGAAAGCCTAACCGCATTTTATAATAATTAAGATAGACTTTATGCCATATAGTTTCATATCTCTTTTGTGCTTGTCTAGAGCACAGTATTGTTCTGATGACACTCATATTATTCCT
Organism: Tringa tobata; assembly: GCA_033628505.1. Taxonomy (NCBI): domain Eukaryota; kingdom Metazoa; phylum Chordata; class Aves; order Charadriiformes; family Scolopacidae; genus Tringa; species Tringa tobata. The sequence continues at coordinate 941,486 of JAHREE010000152.1, forward strand.
TGTTACATGCACAGCATAATGACTCAAAGTGTATACGAAGAGAGCGAACTAGTATCTGATTTACATTCCTATTAACTGAAGTTTGATTTTCTGAACATAAAAGTTTCAAACAATCTGACTTTGTTCTTTCATTCTGCATTAGTAACCACTGAAATATAGTCTTTCAAATCTTCAAACTGAATGAAATACTGCTACATGTCTCATTTTCTTTTGGTGTTCATTTACAAGGATGGTGATGAGTTAATTTGATGTCGACAGTGGAAAAGCCCTGCTGAGATTTGTATCAGTGGAATTCCTGACAGGGTTTCTGCTATGTGCCCTTGCCAAAATAATAACTGCAGCTGATTCACAAATGTGCTCATCCAGAGTGAATTTGCAGATTTTCAACAGTGCACGCAAAATTGAATTTTCTTGTCCCAAAGGTAGGACTCTGGTCTGGCTGGGGCAAAGTTCCTGCTGTATGGGAAAGGAGAGGAAAATTAGTGTGGGAATGGAAAAAGGAGCCAGAGCCCCTGGCAAGCTGGGACTGTCCATTTCTTGTGGTTCCAACAGACCAGCAGCAGAAACTGATATAATAATAATAATAATAATAGAAGTAATCCTTACTGTTTTCATGGACAGTGTGTGCTGCAGCTGTTGAGGAGCTGTGCCTGCAGGAACTGCCTCCAGAGAGCATCACAAAATGATCATCATTGCACTGCCCAATGTGTGGATGAGCAGGAGTGGAAATCTGCTGCATCCCTGAGAAGGAGAGAGGATATTTCTGGGGCCTATTGCAAGACCTAGGGTAATTTCTTAACTCTGAATTTTTAATTTTTCATGACCTGATTTAAATTCTAGTCCCACAAGAAAAACAGGCAAAAAAGAGGCCAAAAAAATAATGAATATTACTCTATTAAGGAAGAAAAAAAACCACCACCACCTAAAAAACAAACGAACGAACAAACAAGCAACCCCTCCCACCCCAAAAAAAAAGCCCAAAGCCTTGCCTAAAACCTAATTCACATACTGCAGAGTAATTCACACATTAAGTCCTGGCTGACTCTGTGTGTCTATGTGTACCTATGTGTCAGGGCAGGCAGCTCTGTTATTACCACTACTGACAGTGTTGACAATACAATTAAGTTTCTTAACTGACCCTTCCTTATGGATGGAAATTAAATAATTCTGCATGTTAGAAATCTCATGTGTTCTTCAGTAACCATCTGAAACATCAACCAAACTTGTTCTGCAAAAAACTTAGCCCTGGAAAACTGGATGAGGAAAAACCCTGCAATAGCAAAACTGCATGATAATCTTCTGTTATGGAGGCTGATTTTGCTTGTCATTATGGATGAAAAAGAAACATGTTAAACTACGCAAAGTAACATGGTATTCAGTTAAAGATTTGTTCAGTAATTATTTTCAATTTCTTCACTAGCTACATCTTTCTTGTTTTTGTTTTTTGCTGTGATTTTTTTTCTTTTGTTTTTGTTTGGGCTTTTTTGTACTTATGTCATATGGGAGCAGAAATAAGATATTAGTCCTACAGATGGTGGGGTTTTGCTTAGCACTATCTTTTAAAAATTATGCACAGTAACTTAAGTCAAACAAAAGAGTTTAGCCCAAACTCCAAAAAGTGCAAAAATATAAGAAAATTAATAATAGAACCCAGGCCTATTTTGGTTTTAATTAAATAGTGAAAGATGAAAATAAGGATACTCATTTCAATAATTCTTATTACCTGTGGAAAGAAGACATTACCAGCTCATACAAACATTTTGCTTATTGTCATATAAAGGGCATAAGAAGGAGAGGAGAATGAGATTTCATAATGACAATAACCATATTTTGATGTAGATTTTTTGCCTGGCTGGAACTAGAATAGCCAGCAGAAAAATATTTTGTTCAATGATCTGTACTAGCTGCACTTTTTTTTTGCTGAAATTGCCCTCCTGGCATTTTACTTTGTTTCAATAACCAGCTCAGAAGCATGCAAAGCCAGAGGGAAATTTTAACAATGGAACAAACATTGAAGGCTGATCGTGAAGAAATAATTAGCTGTGATGACATTATTGCAGGATGCTGACTTCCTACTGTCAAACACTTGGGCTTGCAGTAAGTATGAATCCAGATTTATTCTTAGAAGGAAATAAAAATCCTTTAATTTTAAAGACCTGGATTTTTTCTCGCAGAATGCTGAGCAGAACAACTGTTTCTGTATTGTAAGTCAGAGAAATATCCAAAAAAGGAGGGTGCATGTGTATATAGTGTCACTTATACCATATACCAGAGAAATGATGCAGGTCCATTCTTTGATTTTTGATTTTTTTGATTTTTTGAGATAAAGACAATTAATTCATCTTCCTAAAAATACAGTCAAAAAAGACAGATGTTATCAAATCAAAATAAATTCTAAAAAAATTTTCATGGACCTCAGTTGAGGAAAGGATCACATTTCAAACAATCTTTTGTTTACATCTTAGAATTAAATTCCAATTTAATGGTCTTTTACAATAAAGCAAACAAAACCAATACAATACACTGAAAATTTTTAAATTACTTAGGAGGCAAGGGTGAGCTAAACAATAAACATGGGAGGTAAACCACCAAAAAAAAGATAAATCTCTAATAGTACCTTTAGTAATGAATGATGTGTCTCACGTTTCAGATTTTTTCCTCTTTTTGCATGCAAGAATAAGACATTTATAAGATCTTTAGACCTGTATGTAGTTAGCACATATTAGGAGACACAGTCGTTAGTGGTTTTATTGCTTGGCTTTTGTCCCATTACAGGAGTCTTAAAAGAGACTAATATAACCTTAAAAGAGTCACCTTCAAGGTTGACAGGTAGAAACATTAACTTTCCTGGAAAACAACCTGTTGGTTTTTTTGTTGGTTTTTTTTTTCCTCCAAGTATGACATGCTGATGGAGAAAAAATAAGCATTTATCATTCTCAAAAGAACATTCTGTTTGATGGGGGGTGAATGTCTTGACAAAGTAACTGGAATTCAGCTCTGGATCAGTAAGGAAAGTTTCTTGTTTTTATTGTTAGGCGGGTGGAGTGTGGGGCCTGTTAACCACAGCAAACGATGCATAAAATAAAATTGCTTCAGCACAACCTGAAATTGCAGTGATGTTCCTAAAGTAGATTAAAGCTCTTTGCAGCGTCCCTATGTAGTTCAGTGACTGCATTTGGAAAGGTTGTTCACACAGGAAGGTGAACTTTGGAGAAGGACTCATACCGTATCAAATGTACCATACTCCAGATTCCAAGACTAGCTTAGACATATCCTGTTTGTGTTCCCCAGTTATAGTGCAAAATGCTCATCTTATAAAAATACTTAATTACAGGGCAAACCTTCAGTGTGAAAATCCACTACAATCCCTCTTGCAATTAGTATTGCAATTTCATACCACGTTTACACACACAACTGACGTGGTACTCCTATCTCTCCTGCTCCCAAACCTTTAGTTTGGATTTATTTTACAAACAGGTCAACCACCAGAAAAGTTGATATATGACGATGCCCTGAGGGTTCAGGAGAGCAAGAATCCATGTTGGTCCAATAAAAATACGTGGCAAAGATAAAAGTTTATCCTGGAGTTTTGAGCTTCAGAAATTACGAGGATATACAGTGTGATGTTTAATATTGTAACTGGGAATCTTTTAGTCTTGAGGGTAGCACATAAATGAGCTATAAAAACGAGTAGTTTGGTAACATATGTCTTTTTATGCATAGCTGGCACAGGACCCATACTGTAATTGTGGTGTCAATACACAAAACCTCACTCCAATTTGCTGGTGACTGTGCAAGACTGATTGAGTTGTTCTGTGTTACTGCTTGGTATGAGTGTGGCTGCACTGGCTTTAAAATTGAGACTCTCTGGTATCCATATCCTTCATAAATGTCCCTGTGGTAATCATCTGCCTTGGGCAACCCTGCATAAACTATAGTAACTTCCAGCATTTTGGGCCAGATTGTTTTTGCTCTTACACATACTGTGCACAAAAAAATAGAAAATTCCCTATTTTTCTCTTATCTCAGTGAGGGCTAATGTATCCTCATCCCTTTCATATAACGCAAATGCAGTTGAGAACAATTACAGAAGAAGCCATGAAAATTGCTATGGAGTGAGGTAAACTTTTTCTTAAAGACAAAGGTAAAATTTAAGGATTGATATACTCTGCTAAACCAGTTTACAGAGAGTAGCTATGCCCTTTCTTACCAAAAAAACCAAACGATGGAGAGAGAGGATGTTGCCCTGCAAGTGGAGGATGGAGTGGAGGAAAAAGCTGGTTTGGAGGTAAGTACTGGAGCTGTTACACATGGGTGACCGAAATTTTTAAGCCATCCTACACATCTGACTTGGCACAAAACTTTCCAGCAGGCCTGTAAATGGCAGTCTCCTAATTCATCAGACTCAACTCTCCAAAGATCACTGACCTATAAAAGAACACGGGCAAGTCAACAGACTGGTAAGAACATCATTTTTATGGGAGGTTTGTCTTAGAAATACGGGCAGCAAGGATTCAGTGAAGAGAGAAAGAGCTTTTAGCTGCTTTGAGTTTCTGAGAGAGGAGGGTAAATTAAGAAAAACTCTGGTTTAGAACCATGTATGAAAAAAATAGCCAGTTCTCAAGCTTAGTTCCTGTTTGACAGCACAGAGAGAGCTGAGGCCATCTCTTGTTCCGAAAAAGTTTTCATCAAAGCAACTGGTCAAATTAAAAATGCATTAGCAGGGTAAGGACACAGTGGGTGGTCTGCTATGCTCTACACCAGTTTACAACCCGGTCTTCAGATTCCCTTGCCGATTTTTTTTTAATTTATTTATGAATATCTGGACTGGGCTCCAAGCTGTTGCTAGACATTTGAAGGATGATAAATGAGTTTAAGTAATCTCCCCTTGAAAATACTAAAGGATGAGTCAAGCACATAATGAACATAAGCCTGCCCATACTGGGGCAAAGGGGGGGAAATCAGAATTAAAATATCATTTTCTGACGATACAATCTTTATTTTATGCTGTACCAAGAAGGAAATGAAGAAGAATGGATAAGAATCAAGAAGGAAAATAATTTATGTGCATTAGTGTGTGCATGTGTACATGTGTGTGGCTGGGCAGAAATGTTTTTTATTTGCCTCCCTTCAACATCAGCTGCCAACATGAAGGACTGTAAGTTATTTTGCAGTGGATTTAAATGATGCTTTGTTCATACTTGCAATAAGAAGAAATTAAAATCCTACAAAGCTATGAAAATAGATCAAATTTTTGGGCTTATTTTTGCTTTATTGTACTGTTAAAGACCACTTACAGGCCTGATATGGGATGAATTTTTGCCATTTCACAAAATAGGGGCCAACGAATTTGTGTGTCAATTAAAAAAGTTGCAGTCTTGGCTTTGCAACAGTAACCAAGAACCAGTACCAAATAACTAAACATCTGGAATGAAATTTTACTTTGAGTATTTGCAAGACTGTCTCAAGCTATTTGGTTTAGTGAATGGGCTTTATAGTTTAGTTGAGGCATAATCAGCTGGATTTTTTGTAACAGCTTTATCCCAGTGCTTACCATTCCTCACTTCAAGGGGCTATTTCTGTAATGGAAAGCATTAAGAAGCAGTGGAGAATATTCTGTTCTGTGTGACTCTCACTTGTGTCTCATGACTCCCTCTTACTAACACCAGAATTATTTGGCATCTAGCCACTACACCATGAGTATATTATTTTCTGTGAAATTTTGATCTTCCTGTCATCACTCAGGCAGTACTCGCCCTGTGTCATGCTGAAATCTAAGAATAAATGCAAGTGTACAGCCTATATATGCCCTGTATCTTGTTAATTCAAGTGCAGATGCAGATATTCAAGCAGTTCTTATTTTATCCAAGTCAATTCATACAAACAGAAGTTATTTCAGCACATACTCAATAGCTGTTTTTATATATAATTATAATGATTATTATAATAATTGCATGCGCAGGCTCTGCAGTACTACAGTATTCATGCAGCATAGTTCAAAGCATTATATGACTCTATATTCTGGTATAGAGTACAGAACTAGGGAAATGAGGTATTAAACCTTTAATCAAAAAGAAGCACCTTGCTTGATGGCATTCAATTCAAAAGACACCACAGCATTTCACAAACAAGGTATTTTATCACGTATGATCATGTCTAAAGTAATAATGCTAAACACTTTAATTGCCTTTATAGCTTTCTAAATCTTTTAATTTTGTTCAAATTCTATTTTAAGTAAGATATAATTATTTTACTTTAGTTTTGTTAAGCACGTTAATGTTCCACATACATGTGGAAACATTCAGGACAATGAAACTACATAGCCTTTCGCTAAGCATTGTTCACTAAGCTTGTTTAGAAACAGTGTAAGTAGGTACAGTTAGGTGTTTGCACAGTACTTCCTATTTAACATTCTTCATTCATTAGGCAAATGAACAAAAGCTGGTAAATTCTTGCAAGGTAGGAGTGTTCAGATTACAAAAATAAAGACTGTTATGGCCTGAAAAAAAGAAGCCCTATTACTAAGTCATTGAACTAATTTGGAGTCAAGAGGGACATTTAAATGTCATTAATTTTGTCACTCTATTTGTTTCTTTAAAAGAAGCTAAATTGCTAAAGACGGCAGTAATTCTACTGCTTTTTGGTCTAACGACAATTTTGCCTTACGAAAAGTTGCAAATGTAGATACCGTAGTGCAATCAGTGGGTATACATCTGTCATAAGACACAGTACGACCACCAGTTACAAGTAGGGCCACCAGAATCTTCTACTTAGGATACTGCAAGTGATAAACTGTATTGTGTTGGGTCTACATGGCAAGGTTTTGGAAGCAGGGTGGTTACAGGGGTGGATTGTGTACGAAGCTGCTGGAAAGTTCCCCCATGTCCGACAGAGCCAATGCCAACCAGCTCCAAGAGGGACCTTCTGCTGGACAAGGCTACAGTGCTAGTGCCTCTGGGATAACATAGTTAAGAAGGGGAAAAAGGTGCTGTTCAACAGCAGCCAGGATAGAGGAGCAAGATGTGAGAGGAACAACCTTGCAGACCCCAAGGTCAGCAAAGGAAGGAACCAGAGCAGAGGTTCCACTGCAGCCTGTAGCATAGACCATGGGAAGGCAGGCTGTCACCTTGCAGCCTGTGGAGGCCCGGGGTGGAGCAAATATCCACCTACAGCCCCTGGAGGACCCCACAATGGAGAAGATGGATGTGTCATGAAGGAAGCTGTGGGCCATGGGGAAATCATGCTTGAGCAAGTTTTCTGGCTGGACCTGCGGCTCATTCAGGACCCACGCTGGAGCACTCTATTCAGGAAGGACTACACCCTGAGGAAAGGATCCACACTGGAGCAGCTCATGGACTGTCTCCCATGCAAGAGAACCCACATTGGAGCAGGAAAAAAGTGTGAGGAGTCCTCCCACTAAGGAGGAAGGGGCAACAGAGACAAGGTGTGATGAACTTACCACAACCTCCGTTCCCCATTCCCCTGCACCACTTGGCAGGAGGAGGTAGAGAAGTTGGGAGTGAAATTGAACTTGGGAAGATGGTAACTGGTACACGATCTCCCTGTCCTTATCTTGACCCACAAGCTTTTTGTCATTTTTTCTCCCCTCTCCTGCTGAGAGGAGAGGTAGAACAGCCTTGTGGTCATTGGCAGCTAGCCACAGTCAACCTGACACATGTATTTATACTTATTCAAAAGCAAGATGGGCAAGCTCCCACCAGTTCTGCTTCTCTCTATCCTAGGAAGCTGCATGGTCACTCTGTGTCCTGCTACAGCTCACATAACCTAATCCTACTTCTAACAATTTGACTTAGGTCCTGAATGTGGGAAAGCCGGTACAAATTATAAGTTTTGTCTTTAATCACAGGCATATCACAGGGAATACAAAGGAGAGAAAGACCAAATGTAGTGGAAATGAAGCCACTCTGCAGCAGAGGGGAATGAGGTCCAGGCAGTGGGGAAGTCCATAATACTTGGAGCCATAAGACTCAATTTATCCAGCAGAAGCAGCACACTCTTGCTCTCTGTGTAGCCTAATATATCATCTGGCTCTTCAGATAAGGTATCTTATAAATACATAAGATATATTTATAAACTACTACTGACTTTAAATCTGATATTTTGGTAACTTTCAGAGCACCAAAAGCAGTGCCTGTTCATTCATCCATCTGTATGTTGTGTGCCATTTTTTCTACATGTTGCCTAATTTCAATACTTTGTCGAGCATTTTACGCTAGAACAACCTTTCTTCATTTTGGTACGTATGTCAGAACATGTGGATGTTATATCTTTGTAGAGGTACTGGTGACAGTATGACACCCAGGGCAACAGAAGATCAGCTCTTCTTTCCCTAGAAACTCACCATCACCTTGCTTTGACACCACAGAACTACACAGATCTCTACCTTTAACTATTTCAGATCCTGTAAGCCCTAAGATCTCCAACGGGAAAACCTAGCTGTATCAATGCTTGAAAACTGTGGCAGATTTTCTGTATTAACACTATGATCAGCAACAAGATTTGCCACTTCTATTTTGCCCTTTTGTTGCCTTTGCTGTTGCCTTGTATGTATTCAGCAGTGCTAGAAAAGCACAAGGTGAGAAATTATTGCTGGTGCCAGACACATCCGACAGCGTTTTGCTGTAACTCCTGTATTACAAAGCCTGACATTTCTGTCAGAAATCAGCAGAATTCAGGACACATTCTGGTTAAACTCCTGTAAGTCTTTGTGTATCTCTTCATCTTGTTTTGTTTTCAAATGAGGACAGTTTTCGAAGCGTGGTAAGATGATGGGGGAGGATACTGGCAAATGGTGTGATATTCACATTGACAATGCAAGTTGCTGTGGCAGCATCTTCCAAGTGCTACAGCAACTTCATAACCACACCTATTGTCCCATTAGCAGGGAAGGTATGCAAAGAAACAGATTATTCTCGTTAATTTCTCCACCTTTAAAGACAAGTTCTTGATCTTTACATCTATGAAATAGTAGAACCAAGTAAATATGGAAACACTAAACTGAAAAATGCAGAGACTAACAAGAAGTTGTTTCATTTTAAGAGGCAGCAAAATATGTGCCAGTCAACGTGAACTTGTCAAGAAGAAATCACATCACAGGAAAGATTAGATAAAACAAACCAAAATAAAACACGAAGTCCTGTTTAGACTGAGCAAGTGAAGATGAAGTCGAAACACAAAGGAGGCCCACAAATATAGAATGTACACCTACAAGCAAAAGGATATGCAAGAGACAAGTTGTACCTTGTAAACTTGCCTGTAAGAAGATTTAGGTTGAACACCATGAAAATTAAAATAATTATAAAGACAATGGATGAAATCTTCAAGGAGGACAGCGAATCTCCACAACAGGACATTTTTAATTACAGGTCAGACAAACTTTTCTTAAAAGTGACTTGAGCACAGCTGGTCTTACATGGTACAAAAGAATGGACCACAGAACCTGCTCAGGTCCTTTCTAATTCAAGAACTTCCATGGCAAAGAATAATTTTTATAACAGGAAGCTTAATTCTCACCTTCTTAATCCTTAATGCCATCAAAAATATTCCAAGTCCTGTCATTCATAGCTTGCAAAAGACAATATTTTTATTTAATTATGCAACCTGAATGTCTGTAAAATGTTAATTCTATACACGTGCACATGGGAGAGTTATTCAGATAGCAACCACATTTTAAACCCCTTTAGTCCTTGAATAACTGAAATTTTTTCACTGTTATGATAATTGTTACCTGTTCTTTGTATAAAATCAAAGAATAAAAGCAGAAAATCTATCAGGTAGTTGGGAAATAAGGAAATCGGCTGAATGTTTTGAAATACTGTAATGGTTCATAGGCACAGGATCAGAGACACATCAAATTCTTGCTTTGATGCTAGGTGCCATTTCTAAACAGCATGTGGGGTTTTGTTGTTTTTTGTTTGGGTTTCTTTTTGGTTGTTTTTTGGTGTGTCTGTGTGTGGAGTTAATGCAAGACTGAATTCTTAACTGTGAACTCTGACTTAATGTATATATAAGTGATGTATGAAAAGAATGACATTCAGTTGTGGATTTTTATAAAAGACACTCAAAGTTTTGTATATGACAGTGGGACTGAACATTCTGATCATCTGGGTAAGTCTCAGCATCCTAAAAGCAAAACATTTTTAATGATGTCCTAACGAACAGCAATAATTATGCCGAGCTGAGTGGTGGGAACTCTGAAAAAAAGTTGAACAGACATAAAACTGTGCACAGTTGAAAATCCACTGAAAGTATTAAAACAGACCATTTCAAACCACATTTAGCTCCTTGTAAGGACAATTTTGTGAGAAAGAGTTTATTTTTCCATGGTCCTCAGAAGTATTGAGGTATTCATAATGCCCTAGCTATTTCCGCAACATCTCATTTTCTTTTAATAAAGCCTTAGAAACTCAATATCAGTGTCCACATAGCCCAACTACTCACGCTGACACGAAATCTCTTGAAAAATCACATTCGTATTCTGAGAAGTCCTACATCTGAGGCGTAATTCCTTCTCTTCATGTATCAAGACCTCAAATCTTACTTCTAACTACTTTTATGTATTTCTAACCATTTATAGATTTTTGTTAGGTGAGTTGTTCAAAAAATGTTGACTTTGGAAGACAGTAACAATAAAGACCTTAAAAATGAAGTGGGACTGGTGAGTAATCAGGAATGTATGAAAAGGGGAGAAGTGCTGCAAAGCTGAAGGAAGAGAGGAAGCAGGAGAGCTCAGGCAGGCTTGTGGAGTTCATAAGTAGTAGTGTGCCACCAGGAGAAAAATACAAAAAGTGATCCAAGACAGGGATTGCTCCACAGCCATTAAACTATTTGTTCTGTTCTTCTGAAATACCCATAGACTTAACAGAATTTTTTAAAAGTGAGACCAGTTATAACAAGGAAAAGGTAATACAGATTAACTGTAGCATGAAATAACTCTAGTTAATTCCAAAGAGAGGTCAAATGCAATTGCGCAGATTTATATGGAGACTTTTTGGGTTTTCGTTTCGCTGTCTAGGTGGGACACGCACTCTGTAGACTCAGGGCGATGTCCTTCTCTCAATGCAGCTAACAGAATTTTTTTCCTTTGGCTTCAGCAAGGTCGGTCACTTTGAAGGAAATGATCAGATCAGCAGTTCTGACCTAACAGAAGGATATTACACTGAAAGAAAATAGATGAGAGAACAACTTTTAATTAACAAACATGAGTTGTTCAGAGGAATATGCTGACACTGTGAATTTTTTTTTTTTTTGTCTTGCTTTGTGGAATGGAGGAGTCAAACCAAAGCTGCCCTCATCTTGACCTTAAAGTATGTCCACCTTTTAATTGTGCTCAGCACAAAGAAAATGGGATCCTGTGAAGTAGCAGCCTGAGCCTGCCAGCTTTAGCACCCTGTGTAAAACCTAGTCTGCAGCTATACCTTCTTGTTTATTTTGTTGAGCATTTCATTCTGTTGCTTAGAATTTTTTTTTTCTGTAGTCTGATCAGCTTTTTAAAAATTCATCTACTTCTGATCTTGCCCTAAAGCTAAGTAACAGTTCCAAGAACACCTCCTGTGTCGTAGGCTTAAAACTAAAAATCAACCAGGAAATAACAAGATTTGAGGAAGACTATTAAAATAAAACTGCTTGGGGCCTTGGGGTGGGGGGTACTAGGACTCAGATGGCTAAAAAAGAAATGAAGACAAAGACTCTTCCTGGAGAGAAAAAAGGAATCAGTGTATAACCCAGCAGGATAACATGTTTGAGGAAAAGGTAAACATAAAAAATCCCACCCAAAAAGCAATGAAAACCAAGAAAAATCAGTAGAAAAGAACAGTACTAATAAAAACAATGATGTTATATTGCTTCCAAACATCACCTAAAGAAAGGACCTCTGTCACAGCTGGGATTTTAATTTTTCTACTATTCTGAATATCCCAGGAAGAGACAGAGTTTCAATTGACACAGCAACATGAAACATGATAAGATGTATTAAAAAAGGGAGTAGATTATGTTTTATTATGTACTATATGCAGCAAAATGCAACTTAGCCTGAGTTGCTCAAAGTAACATCCATTTCTGTCTGTGAGATGGCAAAATTGTGCTAGAGAATTTATAGCAAATGTACATCCAAATTAAAGGAACTGATTTCCTTCTGTAAAATGATGTATGCTACATCACTGACAACCTGTATGAGATGATTCTCTTGGATTTTTATGGTTTCAGCTGTTACCTCAGAACTGCAATGTGAATAATGTTTGGCATCCTTAGAGCAGTTAATAAGAAACTCTGTCCCCTCTTACTGTGAGAAAATTCTGATGTTTGGAAAAAAAGTGATTCTAATATGAAGCAAGGCAAGACTATAACTAGAGAGATCCTTTTGATTGCCATCGAATTCCAGTTGTAAACAAACAGTGCTTTCTGTGGGGAAGAACAGGACTTTTTGTCCATCAGGTAGGATGTCTTTAACATCATGAACCTTTTTTATTTGTAGTGCAATAACAGTAAACACAGGTTAGTGTTTGTTCACTTGTTATGAAAAGAAAAAGGATGATGTCTTGAATACTGTGGTCAGTTAGACACCATCAATTGACATAGGGTGACAAACAGAGAGTTGAGAAACATCTCCATGCCACTGGAATTCTTTCTGCAGACCGTATATACTAAAGTCAATTACCTGAAAGGGAGCTTTCAATTAGAGAAACTTGTGTTTTCAAATTTAGCTCCCTCTATGTGCTGTTTGAGTTACTTCAATACACTGGGAACGCGGTCTTGGCTCAGTTGAAATCAATTGCAGAACTCCCATAGATTTTAACAGTGGCAGAATTTCAGCCAATATGATTACAAACAACATTAATCCCCCAGGGTATTTCTTTTTGTTAATTGATGGGCTACCTAAGTGATATGTATAGGTTAAATAAAAATAGCAGGCAAGACACAGCAGTTACTGTGGTAGTAATTGACTGGCAAGAATGGAGAACAAAAGACAGTAAAAACAAACCAGAAGGTGAAAGAAAGCAAGAAAAGAGTATTGAGTGGCTGGGAGGGGGGGTGGGAGTGGAGTGGGAAATAGTGCAAGTATGCCATGACTAATATTTTTGTAACTCTGAACTGGCATTAGGCGTGTACAAATAAGTAGTACTAGAAAGGCCAGCACAAAGAAGTGTAGGATTACTAGGATTTTATTTATGTCTCCACACTTTTAACCCTCATTTTACTTTCAGAAAGTAATATACCAGTTGGACTGCACTCTCCTTCTGTTACTGAGCTCCATCAAGTAGATCCTGCACTTTAAAAATGAGTCATGGGGGATGTTTCAGTGAAGGTCACCATCTTGATTACTGCTGTGGACTGATCTAAGAAATATTTTGGAACTGGAAGGAGAAATATCTACACGTTCAGCTAGTGAAATGGATTTCAAAGCTGAAACACATGTTCTTTGTAGATTACATACAAATGGAGACAAATTACACAAATTGACCAATGGGCTGTACTTACAAAAAAAGTATTTCAACAAAGGTACTCTTACCATATTCCTGGTTGCTGTATACCATTTTTAATGAAAAGACTTTCATAGAAATGGCCACATATATTTTTCTTTAACCAAGTGTGGGTGCAGGTGGAGAATTTTTACCTGGCAAGAAATTTGAAATAGGTATGCTTTAAAACTTTCGGATTTGTCAAGATTTTTAGACATCTGACTAAACAACAGGTCTATATTAGCACAACTATATGTGATAAACAAATATAACCCTGTAAAAATTACTTTAAGAAAACATTGATGTTTAAAACATTCTGCACAAGCTAAGGCTTAAAATGCTAGTAAGTAGGAAAATAATTCTGGAGTTTTATAGATTTATTCTACTGAAGAAACTATGACCAACTGGGGGGTTGGTTTGGTGGGTTTTTTTGGAAACCCATTCAGACAGTTTCCAAATCACTTCAATTAGAATTATGTGATGCAAACATAATCTCCTAATTAAGTGTAAGCAGAGCAGGACATTATTCTGCATTTATAGTAATTCTGAAATAATCTTGAACAATGCTGTGAAAGCAATGTTTTGTTCAAAATAAACCCAAATATCACAAAGAAACAAACTGCCTTTAACAAAGTATGGTTAGTCCATAAAAGTTTCACTATTTGAGATATTTATTTTTCATTGATATTATCCTAAAATCACAAATGGTGATGCATTTGTAGTACCACAAATGGTGGTACTATCTTCAATTTGATATAAGGTCTTGTTTTCTACAGGCTGGATGAGATTTTATAAACAGATGCAACTATTTCTTGGTGTTTACTTGTAAAAATACCATTTCAGGTGGACAATTACAAATCAAGCATGGCAATGAAGTTAAAGTTCCTGGAGTACAACTTGCATACACCTGAAAGCAGTATATAAAGTACATTTGTTGGTGCAGTGGGTTTTTTGTTTTATTATTTTTCTTTGGTTTTCCTGTTGTTTTTTTTTTTAAGGACTCACAGCTTGTTTTTTTCAACATAAGATCTGCATGTCTGAAACACACTAAACATGAAAATGTACAGATTTTTTGAAAAAATTTTGCCTAATATTAGCATGACTGTGAAATTAAATGCACTTTTCTTTGTACCTAATTCTACAGCAAACCATGGACTCCCCAATCTGTCTTTTTCTTTTTCTTTTTCTTTTTTTTTTCTTTTTCTTTTATTAAAAGCAGAGATAACTTCTCTGTATACTTTCCATTTTTCTGCTTTATCTGAAAGTTCCTGGAACTTTCTGATTTGTTTTTTATACATCTGATTATCAGCTGTCTAGGGACTTGCATTTTGAGGACCCTTGAGGAGACCAAACTGGTAAGAGCAAGATCTACGGTGTTAGTGTGGTTACTATTAGATGTCATGTTGATTTTATAGTCCTGTACTGTTATGATACCATCCCTACTAGTCAATCCAGACAACAGGATTACTTTACATGGAAAAGCTTTCCACAAGAAAAATTAATCTGTGAAGTTTCTCCATCGAAACTGGTGAAATAAGACTCCAGAAAATTTTGTCCCACTGTGTTCTAATGTAAGCTTGTATTAATGCAACAGAAGCTTGAAATCCTTTAATGTAACAGAAGATAACACATAATCACTTATTTACATCATCTGAAGAAACCTGCAGGCTAAACATGGTCATTTTCCTTATATATTTTGTTTATTCAGAGGAAAAATCATTAGGAAAGAGAAGCAAACAAAATCTGAAATTCATGTCTGCGATTTGAAGAGATATTATTCTTATGTGGTTGAAAATATGTCTTCCTTGCTTCATTTCTTCTCAATAGAAGAATATATTTGGCAGCTACACTCTTTTACTGATGGTTTGTCAAAAATAAATAAAAGAAAAAGGATGGGCGAGCAGAAGGAAATGAAGTAGAAAAATGTATAACTAATTCCAAATCTGAGCCATCATCTGTAAGAAAACCTTCCTGACTTCAGTATCTTTAACTGCAGTGTCGTCATGGTTTTACAAGAAGTCCATATCATTGATGATTCGGTGGTTATTTTTATGTAGGAAAATATTTCGAAGGATGCAACTACTGTCTCCTATTAAGGACATTAAATGACCGTGGATAACTTCCACAAAAAAGTTAATATAATAAAAGTCTCTGGGAGATTCATATGGAGCTTGGAGGTTGTAACATAAATATAGAAAAAGGGTTGCATGTGAATATGTGAAAGACATATGCTGCAAAATCCGAGTTATTTCAACTGCAAAGAATTTAAAATAATATCTAAAATTCAAACAAATGTCTAATGTTGTAAAATTCTGATTGACTTTGTGAAATCTATTAACCTTTACGTCTCATTGATTTCAATTAAAATTAAATACTCTTTTGTTTACTTATTTATTCCATATATACTTACTGTACGACTGCTTTTGAAGTTCTTACTCTATTAAACTAAAGAAATAACTTTCTCTTATTAATTCACTTACTAGAAAAGAGGTGTGCAATCAACTTTTTTCATAGTACCGAGAATAAGTCATAGTTAGACCTTAATATTCTCTGCATAATTTAGGTGTCATGTTTCAATATTTAAGCATGCATAACCAGAGCTGTAAAAATACAGCATTGGACTCATCAGGCTCAAAATACTTAAGGATGGAAATTTACTGCAAAAAACAAGCATTTCACATCTTTAATCATGGTATTTGGGTGTTCTAAAGTGTTATGACATTATTTTCAGCACTCATGTTTTTCATGGCAGATTAGGGACTAATTTACTAGTTAACTAGTAAAGATGAGATGCCAGTAACGAGAGTGTCATTGCTTCAGCCAGGCTATGCTGCCTCTCTGCTCCTGCCTGCCCAGGCAAAAACAGTGCAGGGACAGTATATTCCCAGCCTTTCTTTGGGATTTTATTTCACTAAGTCTTTAATTCGCCTAGACCAAAGTGCCTGGAAATCATCTAGAATGTGCCAGCTATTCCCATTTCGTGTGGATGGCAAAGGAAGACAGAATAAAAAAAAAACAAATTTGCAGCATTATCAAGAGAGAAAAATTACATCTCCCTGGTATTTTCTTTATATTTTACCCTCATACTGGACTGTCAAAACAACTGTTTTCATGACTAGTATGTGAAACTGAAGGGAAGAATGACCTCTCCCGCTCCAGTATGATATGTGTTTGCATCATACTGTGATTACCAATACTGACAAAGTTGTCTGCAGCTCTACAGGATCCAAGTTTTCCTAGGCGATCCTTCAGTCTACACAGAAGGTAGAGCTTGGGGCAGTCACAGAAATGAGCAGAAGCTGAACTCTACAGATGACTGAAGAAATTAATTCTCCAAGAAGTTTGTACCTGCCACTTGCAAAGACCAAACTCTGCTGACAAGAGTTTAGATACCGCAAGACAGGCTATATAAAAGGAGCAGTCGCTGCTTTGACTCACTTCCGAGGTTACATCCCACCTTCCTTCACTCCAGGCTCCTGCAGCTGCCCTCCATAGTCCTGCTCTGAGACCCACCAACAAGCACACAGCCACTTATCAGAAATATGGCAATTGCCTACTTGTTGATTGTAATGGAAGTATATTTTATGCAAAATGAGTAGCTGGCTATATATCCTTTTATTTATTTTTTTTTTACCTGATCACAGCTATTGTAGTAAAGTAGATTTTGCCTTCAGTTCACTTCTAACTTTTCTTAATTTTGATTTTTATTACTGAAGGAGGAGAAGGTGTGATTTAGAATTTAGAGTATGAAAACAGATTGATCTTATAAGCATGTTCAATATTGTCTTTCTTTCATAAAATACCACTGAAGCAGAATTTCTAGTTGTCTTACAATTTGTTTTTTAAAGCTGGACAGCACAATTTGGTCAGCAGGGAAATCTACCAATATAATTTTGACATTGTAGTATCACTTCAATAAGCATACTAGGGGATTGGCTTTATTTTATTTCAACTTATTATTCATAATTTCATCTCCACAGACTTGCAATGACATTGTTTTGTCTTGACATTATAACATAATCTACATATATTTGCATAAAATAATCAGACACTGGTTGAGACTCTCAGGCAAAAATTGTCTGTGTTCTGAAGTAGCATCTCAGCTTAAAATGTCTACAAGGTTTATTCCAACTGTAATTTAAGATCTCTTGATTTTTAACTGGTAGCTCCTGGGACCACAAACTGCAGAAGCTGAACTTAAATTTCTAAAATGTATGTTTTATACCATCTATGTAATCTTTACAGGAGTTATTAAGTGTTATCAGGTATAACCCCTACCTGTGTCTCAATAGAGTAATTAAACCATATATGCTCTGAATCTAATTCTTCAAACCAATAACTGAAATAATACCATGTGCATGCTTGAACCCAAAATTTTCCTCATCAGTTTAGTTATTTCTTGGGATATTTCTTAGGAACAGAAAGCACTCGTGCTTTTTATCTCCTGGTCAGAGCTATTCCTGGCCGCCCCAATAAGGTTTCACAGAGTTTTTAGGGAGGCAGTATTTACCAAGACAACTGTTTATGCTGAACCTTAAGGGGAAAAAAAAAAGAAAAAGTGCTTTATTGTGGAGCATTAATTCTATACCTGGATTGAAGCATGAACTTACTGAATTGCAAGAAAAATTGTTCAGAGATGCGTGCTGTGGTAAATAAGACCTATAGGTACAAATCTATATGGTAGTATATTCTACATATTTACATTTACAGTGTAGTGATCAAACTGGGACCTATTGGTCTAAATCAACAGTAACACAAATTTTACAGTGCTGTCATTATATTAAACTGTCATTTCAACAGAGGTGAGCAGAGTTTTTGATTCATTTGCTAACTTGGGTTAGTAAATCCAATCTGAGGAAGTGGAAAATACAGTCAGAAATATAGTAACAGGAAACCTGATATCACAGCTCTTATCTCTTGTTGGAGATCATTGTGGATATTCAAATTATCAGTGTTACAGTAGAGTAAGGTTTTGGAAATGAAGTTTCATAGTACCTGGTTAGTATTTACAAGTGACTAGTCAGACCAGCATTTGCAGTTGCTCCATGAAAGTTCCCGATTTCAGACAGGGTGGTACAACCTGAAAGAGAAACTCTATTTTGAATCTTTGAGCATAAAAGATTAGACATTAAACATTAAAGATTAAACATTAAATTAGGGTGATTTTTCTTTTCTTTTTTCAAATTGTCAAGTCTAATTCTATAATTTTACACCTCTTAATAAGAACAGAACCTCTGTTTGGTCAAAAAAGTGAAGAGTTCAGGTATATGACTTCAATATATGAAGTCAGACTACTTTCTCCATGTTGGATAGTTAGTTATACCAAGGATGTTCAACTCAATTGCAATCTGAAATTGATTATTTTTATGTAGAAAAGAACCTGAAACTTACACGTCTTTTTGTTGACTGTCTCATCATAGTAAAAACAATTGCCCTGAAGTTTCTTTTAAGAAGACAGAGAACATGAAAACAGCCAAAAGTCTGAAAAAAGAACATTCTAACACAGGGAGGAATTCAGATAAGACACAGAAGAATTTTGTCATTTTTGTGTCCTAGAAAACTTAGTCTTTCATCTGCCTCAATGCAGAATTAAATTGTCTTCAAAAAAAGGTTTTAAGAAACGTCAGCCCAAGTCACCTTCCTTTACTGCCAGCTGCTCTACCTCAAACTTTTTACTGACACCATTACGTTAGACAAGTAGAAGGTGAAATTCTGTGATGAAAAGCAGCCTTGGGAAAAAAAGAAAAAAGTCTATGTTTGTACTGGTGTGACCTCCCAGCCAAAATATCTGTAGGCAAGGTGAAAAAAAAAATTAAAATGGAAGCAACTCACCACATCTGAAGGAGACTTAACATTTACACTTAATTAATATCACCATTACCTGGGCAAATTCAGAAAGAAAGAAAAAGTAAGAAACAGTTTTAAGGGTATTTTAAGCATCTAAGTACTGATGATTTTTTTTTTTTTCAATAATCTTCCAACACCTTCAGAAATTTTATCTTTTTCCACCTTCATATTGCAAGATCTTAAACTTTGCTAGATTTACGTTCCTCTGGGTCAAGTGCCACTCTATTGATCTATATTTGTACAGTATCTAGCACAGTGTAGATTCTGTTCCATGGTTAGCATTTCTAGGTATCTGTAATATAAAAAATCTTTTGTCTTTTTTTAATCTTTTTTTTTCTTTTTCCCTTGAGTATTTTGGTTGCTTGTTTGGTTTTTTTTGTCTGGGTTTTATGACTTGTCTAAGCAGAGGATCTAAAAGGGCATTCACCTTCAGTTGCACCTTCATAACAATGTTCCTGCAATTTAACCAGCCCAGTGCTGAAATGCATTGTTTGCAAATGTAAAACCTTTCATAATCAGGAAGGTAACACTGCAGTTGCATGTGGATGGATTGTTGCATTTTCCAGGTTATGAAGAGGCAACGGCAAGTAAACAATTCATTCAGGCTGCTTTTCTTTGAGAAGATTTTACTAAGTTAGCTGGTTTGCAGGGAATAACATACTGCAAATATTCTGTGCTTGGTGCTGGCTCTCTGAATTGTCTTTAGATGGGATTTCAGTGATTGCTACTCACAAACACCTAGGAAATGCCTAACTTAAGAACTCTGAAGCTACAGCTGTGGTCATCTGTCACCTGTGATTGCTTTAAGCTATTTGAAAACCCTGTTGGTAGTCCTGCAGTGGTTTTGTGATAACGTTACTGCAAGACAAGGTCATGTGGAGATAACCAACCTACATATTTTCAGGCTAGTTCATGATTATCCCAATTATTTTCTATAAGAAGAGCCATGATGGAATTCAAAAACTTTCTTCCAGGGGAAGGATGTACAATCGAAACCTGCTGGACAAAGTGTTTTATCATTATTGATTTATTCATAATATTTTGTTCTTAACCTCATGCAGGATAGCAGCATGTACCTACTAGCTCTATTTCCCCAGATGAAATGAAAAATTTGCACAAGAGTTCATGAGGCTGCAAAATTGATTAGCCACAAGTACAGTGTTTTTTTTTCTTTATTATAATAAAGTCCCAAAAGTCTAATAACATAGATGTTAATATGCCCAAACTATGCTACAAGAACATTATTAGGCATGCAAAATGACACATATAAAAATAAGGAAAAGTCAGTGTTGTGTCAATAGGCAAAATAGTTTTGGCAGAAAATAAACTCCTTTACATTCTAACACTCCTCACCGAGGTGGGAGGCTAGGTGCGGCTAGGTTTGAATTCTGAGCCAGGCCCCATCCACCACTGTCAGTCCAGTAGCATTTAATATATTAAACGATCATGATTCTGGATACACTAATAGTGGACTGCACCTGCAGTCTAGTTGTGCTCATGAACTAGCATGGCCATGCTCTAGTGTTTGGTCGCCTTCAATGAGAAAAAGCTAGATACTTAAGTAGTGCAGTTTATTTAAGCAACAGATGTAAAGGTTCTCATGGTTTGTCGGTGATAAGTACACTGTCTGAAAAACATGTGCAAGTAAAAATATTGTTAATGGTACAAAACACGTGATGAAGTTACGAACAATACAGCCTGACTATAAATGTAAAAGGTCTAGAGAGATTTCTAAGTTTCCTGAGGCAGTACTCGTTACAGTCTAAGTCTTACCCACAGGCGGCGTCCCTATGGGGGGGAAGAAAGGCTCAGCCCCTCCACTGGTCTCAGGAGGCAAAGGCAGTTTGTGACGGGATCTTCCCTGACTTGTTCATGATGGTGTCTTCCCTAGTATCCCCCCTTTCTTGGCTTATTTTTATACTATTTTTTACCTTCAAGGTGGAGTTTGAGTGACTCTAGTCATAAATACCTTTATGAGGATTGGTGTAAAATTCTCTTGCCTCACCTTTAAAGGTATAGTTTATAAAAAATCAGGGCACAGATGTAAAGAGGAGTGGTTGCACCTTGGAAGCGGGTAGCCTTCCGGCTGGAGGTGTGTTTTGGTATTAGAATGACATTATAATGAGCAAAGTTTGCACAAAGGACAGCATTTCATCAAAATTTGACAGACTGTTGGCTTAGGGTAGCAAATATGCAGCTAATCAGTTCCATAGGATCACTTTGTTTCCAGATCTGCTGCGTAATCACAGAGCTTGGCCCTGGAATCTTCACTCCACTCCGTCCTCCCTGTTGCTTTTGCAAGCAATATTGTTGAGGGAGTCAGGGATGTAGCGGATTCTTTGCATACCAGCTGCCGCCGTGTTCTACCCTGGAAACGTTTTGATTGTATACTTTTCCTTAGTGTGTGAACAATGCTATATATTTTCAATAAAAATTATACTTTAGGAAGTATTCCACAGTCAGAACTATGATTATGTATTTAAATGTAACTTAGCCATTTTACACCTATATTTTGATGCAAATTTAATAGAATTTCTGTCTTTCTTGTTATGCTTGTCTGGAGGGGATCAGCACCATTTCTCCAATGTGTGCCTGAAGCTGGAATGGACTTTCTGGCAGACACAGGTGACTGAAAGATCAATAAAATGAACAGTGAGAACTGCTCCCCATTTCTTTCCCTGCCACAGTTTTCCTGTGACTCTAAGGGAGGTCTTAAATTCCCCATCCTCAGCTTACATGAGATCCTGAAGACTCAGTCTCAGGAACACTCAGCAATTAAACCTACAGCCCATGCTGAGCACAGAAGCACCCAGTTTCAGGAGGAAAGAGTCATAATATTCTCCTAAATTGTGACTAAACTTCAGGAAATGTGGAACCATGGCTAAAATTTTGGCTTTTGGCAGAAAATATTAGGTGAAATCCTGAAGACAGCTAATTAATCTGGTATCAGAATGCATCCAGTTTCTTCTAGCTCAGGTGTTCCTTATGAACTTGTCCTTCAGATCTGCTTTTCCCAGTGACTGATCTTTGCATCTGTCTCCATTTTCTTATTAGTGCTTATCATAATCATGTTATTTTTACTTGGTTTTATGACTAACAAAACAAACTACAAGTATGTGTGAGACATCACTTACATTCTCTAGTCTTACTTACTTACATATACATATGGTCTACATATATATATATCCTATCTTCTCTTGTTTCCTTATTTCTTTGGTATGATCTGCTCGGTGTAGGACAAAGATGTTGAGGAATCTATGTTTTCCAGACATGTATCCATTCAGATACACTCAAATTTGAAGGATTTGATCTAAAATACATTGAAGTAATTTGAGATTTTGTCATGTTTTTCTTTCTTTTAACCAGTGTTCTACAGGATAGAACTCATAAATTTTGCTGATAGAATCTTATTTGCATAGTATTTTTTTTCCCACATGGATAGTAATATGTTACCAGTTTCAAATAAAGGTATTGAACTTGGCCATTTCAAGGGTCCCTTTAATTGGTGTTTCCAGCAAAGGTGTGTCATGTATATGGGGAATGATATGAACCCGACTTCATACATTTTCTTTCATTTTATATGTATATACACACACAAATATATATTTATGTGTATTATTCATTTCTCATTACAAAGATACAAGAGAGTGAAACATTTGCAGTTTACCTTTCAGTTTAAAAGAGAGAGACTTTTTTAAACTGCCAGATTGCTTATTGCTTCAAAGTAATCAGGTCTTCCAGATAAGGGAGATTTCCATCATTACACAATTAATTTTATTTTCGCAATCATAGTACCTTTGAGTAACTATTTTCCATTACCACTATCTAAGTCATTTAAGAAGGAAAGGTTTTCTAATAGATACATGGAAGGCTAATTTGGAGAGCTGAAAAGGAATATATACCAGTCCTGTTGTAATAAATATGATATTATTTTGTAATCCCAGAGCATATGTGCAATATTTCTTCACACATGATCTATTATTTGTTTCTACAACATCTGTTCCCCCAAAAATAGGTGCATATGAAAGCTAAACTAGTTTATATTAATCATTTCCAGATCATCCTTTTTTTTTTTTTTAATTTTTTTTATTTCCTACATAGAAGACATAGATGGGAAATACACTGAATTTTCTAAATATATGAATACTTTGACTAGCTTAATTTCCAAGATAAAGTCTTTAATCTAAGCACTTATATACACTTATTTGTAAGTTCTAATATATATACTGGTGCAAGGACAGGTTTTGGGTTATTTTTAATGAAAAATACATGGACTTTTATCTCTTCTGCCTTAGTCCTTTTCACAGTAACTTCTCTCTGCACCATTTCTGACAAAGCTCTGCTGTACTGGCAGGATGGAGGACTTGAAATTTATTAAATTATTTTAATCTGGAAACCGGTTCTAACTGCTGCACATCTTCTTCAATATTCCCTGTCCTTTTTGCTTACTCAAGGATAGTAAACATTAATGGTGGTAGGATAGAATCTGTCATACAACCTAACTGGGTTGTTTGGGTCAGCGACGACTCATCAGGTTATCTCTACTGCAGGTGAGAATCTTTACCTGGTTTGCCAGACTCAGCCTATCCCAACCTGAGTGAATAATCTGATTTTCAATCAACTGTTCATTAAAAAAACCAACCAAAACCAAAATCAACCTGGGGAAATCAAAGCAGAATTAGAACTTACAACTAGATAAGTAGGTAATTGTTTAATTAGATGTTTGCTTTTGTGAACTACATTCTTTGTTACCAGCTGTCCACACATTTTTTGCGGAGCCAAATATCCAAACGAAGTCATGAATTTTACCAGAGGGCATCAGGATGAAAGGTTTACTCTGAAAATGCAATCATATTGCAAGGTTCCTGTAAACACAGGTATCTATAAAGCATAATTTGATACTTTAAAGCTCTGGAACACTTAATAGATTAATAGCTTAATCACTATCTTTTTTACTTATATGCTTCTTTTATTTTATTTTACATATAGTAAAATTAAAGGTGGGCAGAGTAAAGATTGGAAAAATTTTGAAAAATGGAGAAAAAAGTGGAGAAATGACAAGAATATATTTTCTTTAAAACCAGCATAAGAGTCAAACAAGGGGGAAAGTACAGGACATTTAGAAAGCAAAGGTCAACAGAGAGAGTCTTTTTTATTAAAGTCTCTATTGCAACTAGTATCCTGGGGTCCTGATTCGTGGAAATACTCAGGTACTTTTGTAAGAGTTATTGACAAAAAACATCTCAGTTCACAGGAAAGATAAATAAACAACTGTTAGAAATTGCTCTCCCAATTCCTCTTTCCCTCAAAAAACCCACCCAATTATTAAAAGAAGAAGTTTAATTGTCATGAAATACTGCCAGAAATGTGTTACGCACTCTTCATTGTTAGTGGTAAGGAAAGAAATCTCAATTTTTGCTTTGTGCTGTTGTGAATTATTTTCCTCCTTTATATCAATCCACCACCCTCATATATGTATAACATCAATTTAAAACTTTTGGCCAAAAATCCCCAACAGGATTCAGAAAAACTTTTAATGTTTTTTATTTAGCAGAAGAAATGAGAAATACATACAATGCAAAAGTAGCTTACACTATCAATCTATAAACTGTAAAACTCAAATAACTAAATCCTTCAGAGACTCATATTGTATAGCTTCCTTTTTTGTATGTTAAATTGAACTGCACTTAATTAAACACCAGTATTAGAATATTAACTTATTTTATCTTCTAACTAAATCTGGGGGGGTTTATTTAAAGACCTCTCCACACAATATGTATATTATTCCATGCTTTTTAAATTAGTCTTGAAAGCCACTGAGTGTGTGTAAAGAATGTCTTTACATAACTTATTGCGTATTCACATCAAACCCATACAGATAAAATTAAGAAAGGAAACAAAACACTTGTAATTTTCATACATTATTTAAAAAGCCTCATTAATGAAAAATTAATTTTATTAGATAGAATTGTTCCGATTTCTGTCACAACAAAAATTGTTCAATCTATATATTCAATACACTTTGCCCTCTCTGATGTAAATTAATCAAACTACAGTTTCAACTATCCCCTTGGGAAACATCTGAAAAGAATTCTTTGATGATGAGACATTTCCTCATGAACAGCTTAAAATTTTCTTTCTTTCTTTTTTTTTCTTTTTTTCTTTAATTTATATTCTTAATTTTATTTCATTTATTCTTCAGATTCTTGATTAGCTTCAAAATCTCTGGTCTGCTTGAAGTTATCCTATTCCTCTTTTACAAGTAAAGCCTAATTTTAAGCTTGTTAGAGAAATGGGGAACTATTTCTTTCAAAAAGAAATTTTAGATTGGGGTTTAACAGGTTTCAAATACTTGTGTATGAGTCTCAGGATCAGATTATGATGACTTGGTAGCTAAAAATTAGCAAGTTTCTGAAAAAATAAATGTATAGCTGCATGTTTCCCCAGATAAATATTGAAATGGAACATTGGGGGCATTTAAGAAAACACGTTTTTCCTGTTGTGAAATGACAGTGAATTTGCAAATCTCTAAAAGAAAATAGAAAAATTATCGGGAAATAGGAAAAAAAAGACCATACAGCACTGCCGTGATCAAAATATCAGATTTGACTAACGGTGGTTTCTAAATGAGCGTAGCATGTAACAAGAATGTGTGATTACATTAAATGAATGTGTGTCCATATAATGTATACACACATCTATATAGGTAAGGCAATAGGGAAAAATTAGTGGAGTTGAATCTCATTAATGGATTAATGGAATTAGATTTCATAAATCAGACATATTAATCATTTTCAGTGCCACCTTAAACAAACAACAGGGACTCTGCCTCTCAAATCTGGACAGCTTACTAAAGTACTACGAAGTATTTTAACATGTAATTTGGTATTCAAGGTTTTATTTGTGCAAAGAAATGCACACAAAAAAAGGTCTGACTTACACAAAGATATTTATGATTAATATGTATTGAAGTTTAAGAGACAATGCTTAAAATTCCAAATGTGTTAGTGTATTTACAGGTCTTTGGGTTTTATTTCATGATCCTGAAGACTCTCACGCGTGCTTACATAGCTTTATTCATAGAAATAATCCTATTTGAATTCTGAAAGTAAAGAAATATCTATGCTTAACATTTGCAGAAGCCAAGCCTTGAGCAGTGACTAAGGTCTGACATAAGAAAATAAGCAATTTAAAATAATTTGAATCCTAAACCCTTCAATATGTCTCTTAAATCCATTTTGGATGCAGGAAGAAATGGTGTGATTTTCAAAGTTGTTGATTTTTCATAGTGTTCAATGAATTTAACATCTATGAAAAACAGTAGGTGTAAATTTACTTGTTTGTTTTTAATTTTGATTAAATATGACATGTATGTTGGTTTTTTTTTTTTTCTGATTCCCACGCTATCAGTACAGCAACATTAGCATGTGTTTAGACTTATGAATTGAAGGCAGAGGCTAGATATTGGAAAACTGGTGCTCTAAATTAAAAATGTTACAGTATTTTCACAATTATTTATTTCTAAATCCTGTCTCTAACCAACTGAAGCATGTAAGATTCTTACCTGATAATAAACATAAGCTATTCTCTATTACAACATTGTACAGAAGATAAGCCCTTCACTGTTTTGAATCAGAAGACATTAACAATCAAAACCTGCATATTGGTTCACACATGACCTCTCTTTCTGTTTCTTTGTTATGTTTTTGCAGCACAGACCAGAAGAGTTTCAACAGCTGACCAAAACAGAGTTTATAATTCAAAAATCCATTTTGACTTTGCATTTAAATAATTATTAGAGAAAGAGCTTTACAGGGTTTATATTGTATGAAGTAGTGCTATATTTGATATTTCTAATTAAACTCTATTTCTAGGATTTTTCTTCAAACTTCACATTATATATAACTTTTGGGGAGGAGGGGAAAAAAAAAACCAACAATGAACTAACAATAACTTTCATTTAGAGTCCAGTACAAGCTATGTCAATAGAGGAAGTATAACATTAAACAGACCATGATAATGAAAGTATACCTGTGCTGTGAAGCCCTTAAACAATATTCTGGGAAAGTAATAATAATATTAAGCCATCTTATGGCCACTTGTCGAAGGAATTTGGCTTGGTGGAAACAATAGTGGTCTGAGTATGTCGGGAAAGTCAGAGGGTACATTGTCAATAAGTGAGAAGTCTCTCATCACTGAACAGGGGAAACAGAGTGAAAAAGTAACTCC
Organism: Tringa tobata; assembly: GCA_033628505.1. Lineage (NCBI taxonomy): Eukaryota > Metazoa > Chordata > Aves > Charadriiformes > Scolopacidae > Tringa > Tringa tobata. The sequence continues at coordinate 969,040 of JAHREE010000152.1, forward strand.
TAAAAAATAGTGACTGAGAACTGATAACTCTCAGAGCATATAAACTCATTTACTCCTCTGAGAATTGCTAAACAATGTGCAAATAAGTATTTTTCTGCAAAAGTCCTAACAAAAGCATGGGAGCTTTAACAAAGGCATGGCTAATTGGCCGACCTTATCTATAATGAATCATTCTTTGGTTTCTGGGACAATAAGCATGTATTCAGATTATTTTTATTCATGCAAGTGATCACAGTTTATCTCATATCAACCACTCTTCCTTGCTTGTCTGATAGATAGCCGTATTAAATATGCAGTTTGGTCCTTATTTTCTAATGGAAACTTACCCTTCAGTTTAAGGTTCTGGAGTTGACCTTAAATTATCTCAGGAGTTACTTAGAACTGCAGAATTGCACAATAGTATTTCGGTGGGATAGGTTCCTATAACTTGTTTACAAAGGAATGTTTGTAAAAAAAAAATAAAAAAATTCCATCACACCACAACAATGAATATATGTAAGTGATGCTGTCATTCAATTATATCTTCTCTTTGAACTGCAAAAACTCTCTTCAATAACTTTTAGGTATGGTCTCTTAACATGCCTGATAGGAATTAGGTGGTTCAATTTAGACATCTTCACTGTAGATATCTATTTACAGTCTTTTCATGACCCTTAGGGTGAAAAAAAAAACTTTTAAGGCAAGTTTAATTTCATCCTTATGATGATCTCTAAAGTAAGATTAGTAAATCAAAAAATCAACTCTTGTCCACCCAGTATGAAGGGTGCCTTGGCTAACAAGCTGGGCAGTAGACATCTCCAGTGTGGAAATTCAAACTCTCTTAACCAATGTAAGCATTGACTGCTTTAGGTATTGCCGGGCTCTTACCATTTTAAAGCAGCATCTGCCTATTCTTAAAATGAGGAAAACTTCTGGGTCTTCTTTTTAGTTCTATTTTTATTTTTTATTTTATTTTCTTGTTTTATTTTCCTGTGATCCATCAGAAACAGCAAGCTCAGCTGTTTCTGTTGAAATCTTCATCTGTTAAACACCAAAGGAGGATTCTTACATTGTATAACCAATTCTTTACCAACAATTATTAAAACCAAGAAAGGCCAAGCCTTTATCCTGTTATTCGTGATGCAGACTTTTCCCCAGGTAAGACTGTTTTACATCCTAAGTTTGAAACATGATTTGTACACTGGAGGTGTTTGCCATAGTGTTGGGTATACAGAATGTCTTTTCAGGGTTTTGGTCAGTTCATAATTTTTCAAGTGTTTATCAGCAAATTTAACTTTTCTAAAGTAATAATCTTGACATTTAAAGGAAATAACCAGCTTAAATTGTTAATTATTTCAACTTTATCGTAAATTAAAAACTACTAACACCAGTGATCTCTCAATTACAGACTCTCTCTTTTAAGCTTAATTCTATCAATAGTAGTTCCTGCTTCAGTAAATTATTACTTTCAAGGAGAAACAGATTTTCTTTAACAATTTTTCAGGCATATAAAAATTCAAGAAAAATTTCTTATAAAAATCTAGCATGTAATGATTTCTAATGATAGCAGCTGTTTATTGAACACATAGAAGGCTATCTAAGTTATTATTCATATTATGCACAGTCTTAAAAAAGAGGAAAAAGTAGCATATCATATCATGTCAGAGAATTTATGAGACCAGGAACAGGCACAATCTCCAAGGGAATTTTCTGTTCTAGAGTGCATAAAGTAAGTTAAAGTCAGATGAAAACATGAGTCCGTCCAAATCAATGGGTAATTCATTGCTACCCTAGACTCTGTAGAAAGTCAGGATTTTATTTGATTTCTCTTGGTCCCATGATTCAGCAGGAGACCTTCACAGTGCTTCAGCTTCACCAGTGCTTCACCAGATTCAGCTGGTATCCAAAGAGAAGGGTTTGGTGTCAGTTCTGTGGGAGGAATTAAACCTACCCTCAGGGGTTTTGAAACCCCTAAAATAAATCTGAGATAGTTGGAAAAAGGACACTAATAGTGTTTTCAATAGGTGTATTTAATTTTGGGGTCAACATTAACACAATGTTAGATTCTTGCACCAGCATCTCAGTGGGATAGAAATTAAGTACATTCTTTTATTTTACATTATTGCATAGTGTACTAAGTCATATATCCTAGAACAACTTGGAAAATGTATCTTTGAGTACTTTATCTGTTTAAGATAACCAAAGCACAGTTTTCTTCTTTCTAAAATTATTTTTCATTTTCCTTGTGTTCTACAGGACAAAGATGAATCTGTGTTTCATAAAAACAAGATTTATATTTTCTAAAACTACATACTGTCAATATAAAGTAAAGGTTATTTTGACAAGCCATATGCTACTGTATTGATATTTGATGAAAACTAGACAGGTAGAGTATACTACAGGTACTATAGCATGCAACATCCTTTGAAACAAAGGGGGTTTTATATAACTGGAAGAAAAGCTGTATTTATAAATTGCAATACAGGATGGCTAGTGAATGGATAAAAAGAATGGCTGAACAAAGATGAACACCAGTCCTCCGGCATACCTCAAAAACATGTAGCAGGTCCATGCATTTGCCAAACTTAAACAGTCTTTATTGATTATATGATTTCTACAAACTCATCATTAGCCAAATCTGAACACATTTTCATAGCAATAAGGAAAGCTATACTTAACACACAAGGGTCATATCCTTTCACTTTTCAGTAAGGTGCTGGACATTCTTACTGAAATAAACACTTATATGTTCAGCAAAGGCAGAATAATGTATTTCCATTTCATTTTATCCTCAGATTCCAGTCTGTATTTTTTTTTTTTTTTTTTTTTTTTTTTACTTTTCAGTATGTCACACTTTGGAAAACTAATGTTTATCAAAAGCAAAAAAAAAGTGTTCCAATGAATAGGGATATAAAACTCTGTTCTGATAAAAAAACAGACAAGTAAATAGACATATTTTATGTACTTATTTTATTTCATTTACCTGGCACCCCATCAGAACAAAGACTCCATATAGAAGGACTATCAAATGATATTATGGGCCAGTACAATTTCAGTTTGATTAATACCAGTAACATGAGTAGAAAAGACACAACAGTCCAAAAATATTATTTTGTCAAAAATTAGTCTTTGAAATTCTTTTCTAACATCATTTGTTAAGGTTGAGTAAGAGTAACTATGTAATTTCGTACCAGATTTCCTAACTTCAGGCTGCCTCCTTTAGCTATACAAAAATTGCTATGAAGGCAAAATTGAAATAATTTGATTTAATAGCACTGACTACCAGTAAAATATTCCTTTTTGTGTATACTACAGCAAATCCTTTCAAAATTTCTACTCAGAAACTCTTCCATTTTACTTATAAGAGAAAGCTATTATTTGTAATTGCCTGGTAAGGATTAAGGAGTTAAAGTTTGCTGAGTTTGTGCCATTTTTCACCTACTTGAAAGTACTTCAATATAGTAATATCTCCTTGCTAAGATACATACTGTGAATTTGCCTTTCAGGTTCTTATATCTTTCATGTTGTCTCTGCTTCAATTGTTAAAATTAAACATACTGCTAGTTATAAAAATTATGATCTTCCCACCTCCTGCCCAACCCTCTTTTTAAGTACACTTATTTCTGAGTCAGGAACTGGGTAGGGACTATCTTTTTTAAATGACAATTTAATGGGTAGAAAGTTTGAGCAGAAGGAATGCCAGCGTATACTGTTACTTGAGATTCACCATCTTCCAAATGTCTTTATTAAAAAGCCTTTTATTAAAAGGTTGTTCTTTCATGCCTTCTCACTTGAGGTATGACTACTGAATCAACCTGAAAACAGCACTTTATTCCATTTCTTCACTGCTCTTTCTCAAAGGGACATTAATTCCTACAGAGCAGTGATGAAATACAGACCTGACAAACTACCAAGCCATGGTATGAGAGAGATGTAGAACAAGACACCTCCCTGTTTCTCCCACACTTTATAAGCATGTTTTGCTCTAGTCAAGGTATATGGATAGTTATTTATGTCACGTGAAATCAGTTTTGAAGTACAGAATGAACTCAACCCCATAGAGACATTAGCTCATTATCAGGTGTCTCAAGCATCCTTTCTAATTAGAATGGGTACAGGGATAATATTCATACTGCCAAGTGTGAAAATACATGGAGTAAATGATGTAGAATCTACAGGCAAGAAGAAATATGTATATTAACAAAAAACAAAAATGCTGTTCGGAGTTGAGATTTTATAATCAAAGTCAATTACAGTAAGAGAGAGTTTTAAGTTCAGCTTTTGTTAATTATGCATGTTGTGTAAAAGAACCAGAGGTTAATTTTAATTACATATTTGTGTTCTGTCTAATCTATTATAGCTAAAATATGAATATCATCACCACAGAACAGATGCTGTCCACTGTCATAAAATAAGGTTTCATTTGCTACATTGGCATTTGGAATTTATTAGTTATGATGACTGACACTTTGTATTTATCTTGTGATTGATACAGTAAGAAGATAAGGTCGGCAGTATATTAAAAAAAAAGAAGTATTTAAAATTTCCTAGTTTATTCAAAATAGGCAAGTCAAATTCAGAGATGTGGAATTTTGAATCATAACAGTGTACAATTATCAGAAGACACATAACTATGACTTTAATTAGAAGAGACAAAAGCTTATTAAAACACAGTTACAGGGAAGATAACCACGCTTTGTAGAAAGATTTTTCGTTTTCTATTTTTTTTTCTTTTGGTAATATTGTTTTAGAACTTTACAGTATGAGTTACTTATACATGGGCCATAGATGAGTAACCCTAAATTGTTCAGATCTTGTCTTGAAACTGGGCAGAGAGCTAGAGGCAGTATTTAAAAGTTAGTCTGTGTGAGCACAACAGTAGTAGTTCTGTGTTCAGAAAATGCTACCAACAGTTGTGCCCAAAGTGACAGAAATCAATAGAAGTAAAAGGTGAAAGTGCTCAGAATAGGTCCAGTCAGGTTCACACTGGTCACTGTCTCATTTATTTAATGCGGAAATGCTAAAGTGAAAAACAGTATAGCTGTAAAAAGTGACAACAAAAGCCAACCACACTGAACAAAACAGGGAATAGTGCCATTTTAAATGCTCACTCTTTGCTAATTGCAGTAGGTGACAAAGTTGCTACCAATTTCAGCATTGTGAAACAGAGGTTTTAAAAGAGACCCAAAGTCCCCGTCTGTTTTAGTTTTATAGACTTGTCAAGTATAGGGATATACATCTGCACAACACACACACACGTACACATCCAGAACATGTTGAATTGAAAATTGTTTCACACAAAGCTCCTCACTAAACCTACTAATTTGTGAAAAATTAAAGCTTTTGTAGAAATGTTTTGATTTTATTAAAATTTACCCTAAAATAAAAAAAATAAAAATAAAAGGAATCATATGGTACCATTTTCCATTTTGTTGTGATTTTTAGTAATTATTTAATTTGACTCCATTTCAAATTGAAAGTTAAATGTTAAGGTTTCTTGTTAACTTACATAGTAAGTTTTATTTATGCTAGAAAAGAAAATGTCTTCTCAGACAAGAAGTTTCAGTTTTAGCACAAAACCAACAGAAGATTAAAGCGGTGACTTACTAAAGTTTTTTATCATGCACATCTGTATGTGTTCATAATGTTTTCAAAACTTTAATGCATTAATGTTTTCAAAACTTTAATCTGAAGATCTTGGTTCATTATGTGCCATCATATTTGAATTCACATAACTTTTGAATATTTATTTTTTTATTTTGGGTGATGCTTATATTTTGGTCTTCTGATGAAAACATCACATTTGGGCTTTGTCTTGTAAAAACATATTTCTTGGATTATTAAATTGTATTATTCTTCAAATAAATGATAGCTCATATAAGTATTTGGAAGCTGAAAGAAATGTTATTCTAAAAGAACTGAAGAATTTTCTACACTTCAAGGAACTGGTAAATACGGGTGTGTGGGAGGCATCCATTTATTGCAATTATGATTTAAGCATCTGATAGCAAAATCTTGAGCAGTTCACACATTTTTGGCTTTCTGGTTTTTTCTCAAGGCCTTCTCAAAGATGATCATTATTTTCTTTTTTAAAAAGAATGTTAATTTAATCTGTGGCCTTCTCCATGAAGCACTGACTTGCTTGCTTTTGTTTTGTTTTGTTTTGTTTTGTTTCTAATTCAAAAGGACAAATGTTAACAAGAAAACTTTTCAAAAACACTTTTCATTGTAAAGAGGTCATCTTCAGTTCAAGGAATCAGACACAGAAAAACTAATTAGAATGCCCTTAACCTTTTTTCTAAAGAGGGACAGAAACAAAATGTTCCAACGAGTTCCTTGCAAAACAGTGGAAAGATAATCTGGTAATACTATGAGTGGATTATACTGCTTCTCTTCCCCCAATATGATCACTTACTGCATCACTTTCCTTTGAAATTACAATTATTGTGCTCTGCTGTTGCTAAGAAAACAATGATGAAGATCTTTTCCTGCTGCCATTGACCATTTTCAGCCTCAATTTGCAGATGATCAGACTCTCAAGTGGCATCACTTGCTTTAGAAGGTGAAATTGCTTTACAGGTAGGGTCCCACTTGGAAGAGTTTGACCCATAAACTGATGATGGAAATGAATAATTATCGGAGATGCATGAGATTCTTCATTGAAGATAAAACCTGTGACAAAACAAATTGATGGGTTTTTTAATCCCAAGTTTCCCTGTGCTAGCTAGAAAGGCAAAAATAATGACACTGATATGCAAGCAATCTGAAATCAGACATAATTTGCAAGGGATAGAATATTAATTACACTACCAATATAAGAACTGCTTTATGGTTATGTCCTCTTGATTTTTCTAATAGTATTTATTATCCTTACAGTTGAGAGTAAAATTCTTTTTTCCTGTCAGATGTTTAACATTTTTGAAAGTTACGCACTTTATCTTTTAGTCTTCTTATTAAATCCACCTTTCCAGGAGAGGACAAAAAAAAGTGACTGTAAACACAAAAAGGGAGAAACAGCTACTTGATAATGCAAAGAAATAATGTTCGGATAATTAATTGTCTAAAATTCTTTCCCACTCTGAGAACTAGCTGCCATCATCTGCTCCTGCATTGAGTTGCAGTTAAATATAGTCCTTGTCACAGCAATAAACCCATTTACAGCCTGATTGTCAAAGGTATCTTCCAGAAGTGTTACCAATTTGTAGCACCCAAGTCACAAAAGGGACAGCTTGAATTGCCACCATCTTATTACATTCAAATTCTTTTTTATGGGCAAATGCAACACATTGTGTATGCAAAGCCAATAATTTATTATTAGTCTAACTGGAGCCTTAACAGGATAATCCATTATTAGTCTGGTTGAAATGACACTAACACTTCTATAACTCAGACTAGAGACAGTTGAAATGCCACATGCAGAGACCTTCCAGTACCTATCCCTTCTCTTCTGGTGCTATACTCGCCTCTGGGACCTCTGGTAGATGGCCTCCGCCTGCTGGGGGGATATGAGGAGACATCAGCACCCTTCTCAGATGGATTTTGATGTGTTTTCCAGCATGCACTACACATTTCTCTTTTATCACAGGTTTGCAGTCCCATCCTATATCCAGCTTTCTATATAAAGTGAGCTGTGTGTTTCTATGCATTGAGTGAGTATTCTGCATCCTCTCTGTTACTCCTAGTTTGCCCAGCACTCATGGTCACATTGCTCTGCTGACCACCAGCTGGCTACTGATTAGCTTTTTATATATTTGGGACCTCTAGTATGATCTTCAAGTCCTCTGCTGTCATCCCATGCCTGTACTTCTCCATGCTGTGCACATAATCTTCAACAGTCTTCCAGATATTCAGACTAAACATAGTAGTAAGAATTGGACAATTGCTTGTGTAGCCAAATAAGATAAACCCAGATATAGTCCCTGGTAACCTCAAAGCAAAGCTCATGGCTTCCTGCAAGCAGTGGCAATACCATGTTTTCTGGGCTACAAGGCCATAGAGGTGAGTAGTTGCTTCAGAGATCAAGAGCTAAGAATACACTGGGGAGCTGCACAAGCAGGATAAGTGGAAGGATTATTTCGGCTTGGGTCTTTTTGTAGTGCTCTTACTTTTCCCTTCTATTCATGGACCCGCTCGTGTATTAAGCTAATTGAGAGAAATGAAAGATAAAAGCGAAGCAGCCAGTTCAAAGTGCTGCAAGGTTAGGTCAGATTTCTCTGTCTTGTTTTGAAGGGTAGGGGATGGAAGATAACAAGAGCGTGCAGCAGGAAATTAATGGGAAAAAAATTTAAAATAAAAATAAATAAAATCCCCTGAAACAAGCCACAATTAAATAGAGCAAATAGAGAAGCCACAACTATGGAGGCAGAGAAGAGAAGTACGGTACAATCCATGAGAACGAGTCACTAGATTAGCAACAGCCTCTGCTATTTTGGAGACAACTTCATGAAAAAATGTTTTTCCACCTCCAAAGCCCACCAGATATGTATGATTCCTCTGAGCAGTCCTGCCTAACCTGTGAGAGAAGGTAGCAAGATAATCCCTTGCAATACTTGCCAAAGGTAACACAAACTCTCTGCAAGAAGGCAGAAAAATCATGCAAGAAAAATCATGATTTTTACATAGAGCGATTTTCATGTAGGAAAAGAATGAAGCTCAACTTTCCAATAATTATTTTCCATTTGAAACTACAGGTATGTCCCTGATTGTAGTGATTTCCAATCATAATTAGTGGGTTTTTTTTTTTTTTTGTTTGTTTGTTTTTTTCTTGAAGTCATAGTATATATTCAAGTGTTGATGTTTAAAATTGGCTTATGTGGCCCTCACAGTTTGGCAACTACAGTAATATAACTTTAATATAGGGATAGAAATATTGGCAGGTATTTAACCATGTGTTGCTCAGAGTTGGGATTGCTCACTAGTAACATTAAGCCTAATATTGCTTTGGGGGAAATGCTTCTCAAAAGAAAAGCCCATCTTCCTGAAGGAGTCGCTGCTATGGTTTGCATTACATTTAACAACAGCTACAATGAGAATATTTTGACAGAAATCACATCTGTCTAAACATTTCCTGCATGCAGCTGAGTGTTAGAAGTTTCCAAGAAGTAACTGACTGCTTGGAAAAAATCAGGAACAAAGTGAATCCTCATGCAACTGATGATATTTAGCTCATTTATGCCATGTATTCCAATTTCAGGATGCCACAGAAACATTCAGATGATAGCACAAGGAAACCCCCAGTATGCAGGTGATGATCCCAAGTGTCTGCTTATTTTTTCCTCCAAATGTGAAACAAACTTATTTTCATGTTCAAAGTCCTTTGCAAATGTAGAACTAATGTATATCATGCTAGTATAAATAAAAGAAGTATAAAAGGCTTGATCCTCTTATTTGTACCTTCTAAGGCTTGGGAGCTCTTGGTAGTTTTGGTTGGGTTTAGCGTACAATGATCTAACCAATTTTTACTAAGTAAAAAGCCTTCTTTCTTAAAAAACCCATCTTTTAATAATGGGGTGATTGTATGGACGGAGACACACTTTTGCTATTCTTGGGAAATAGACTGGTACCTAATTGGTAACCTGGAAATGTATCTATATAGAGGTCCTGTTTGGACATAATCAGATATGACAAAACCATCTACTTCATGGAAAAAGTCGTGATTTTCTCTAAGAAATTGGAATCAGCTTTATCTTTACTTACAAGGGAAGAAGCTATTAGAATTAAGACACTTCTCATTCCACAATAGTCAGGACTAATTTACTGAAGTGATAAAAACAAGCCGTTGCAAGAAGGTGTCTGCAAAATGTCTGTGCACAAACTTCTTGCACAGTCTGTGCTCTAAGGCAATACTACTCAGTTTTATTTCACTTGAGGGTGGGGAACAATTTTATTTTAGCTAATTTGAGTTTGTACCACTTTGTGAGATCTCTAACTATTTGAAAAAAATATTTTTTGGGAATTTGTCCTTTCCTTTTTGGAAGGTCAGCATCATTTTCTTCAAGGGCTGCAGTGGGACTACCTGGCTAGGCTATCAACAGGGTGCAGAAGATAACTCTGAAATCAGTGCTGTAGAGAACAGACACAGAATAGAAAAATATAAAAATGTTCAAAAACTCTTTGTCACTCAGTGCTCTGCCCTTCCAGTTCATTCTATGGATAGATTTTCTTTGACACAAATCTTTCAAAATTATTTTGTCAAACAGGTACTCCTTTTCATTTCTATATAATAAAAACTTTGCTAAGATGTATAGATATTTTCACAATTGGAGTCCATTTAAGTAGATAAATTATTTCCAAAACACTTATCCAGAATCTTATTATCACCCTTTGAGTAATGTATGCTATTTTAATGACAGCCGTTTTCAGAAAATGTCAAAGATAAGCACTTTTTGAATGTGCTGGAACTAATATTGATTCTGTCTGATTAAGAAACTAAAAAGTTGTCTCAGAAAAATCTCAATATAGGAACAGTACAGTTATAGAATCAATATGTTCTGGTAAAGAAATAATATAAATAGCCAGATGTTATATAGATGTTTAGAGATGATATCAGAATTCAGTTTACTTTTCTGAAAGCAACTTAAACGAGTAATAATAACTTCAGTGGTATGTAAATTCACAGCACACTTTCTGCTCTTTCTTTTGTTCTTTTTCCTTTTCACTTGGCATGCCTGCATGATAACACCACTGAGGATCTCAGATTTGGTGAAAAGCAGGTGGATCTGGGCTGTTAAATCATAATGCTACCTGTTGATGAACCTGCCAGAATTACAACCTTAGAGGAGTTCTGGCTTGAAACCAGTTTTTAAGTTGCCTAAAAAAAACTCAGCAAGTGAGAGCTGAGGGTTTGTTGAGCCCAAAGGCAAAAGAAGTTAGAGAGAAATAAACAGGCTTGCTGGGATTGCAAACTGGGTAAGGAGGAAGGCATATGTATAGTTGAACTCCTCTCGCCATTTAATCATGCCACAGTTTGGACTACTTCTAACAGGAAAGTCCTGTGCTGCTGCCCAAGGCTCCAGTAGAGCAGAGGCTGAAGGCAGAACCCACTTCTTCTTAACTACTGGGAGCCAATTTTCTTTAAGCTTTTTAAAGAAAAAATGGGAATGGCATTTTGCTAGCCAGCAAAGTCCACATACCTCAATCTTCTTGTGTGATTGAGATCAATCTATCAAAAATGCCCTTTAAAACCCTACCAGTCTGCCATGAGGTCTTTGTCTCTGTCATGAAGACTAAAGGTAGTCCCATACTAGCCCACTACCAGAAACAAACTACAGTAAAGTCAAAGCTGAAAAAAAAAGGCTTTAGGAGATCAGTGACCTTTTGTGCTTCTATTTAAACACTTCGTTCTGTGCCTTCCTTAGTTCTTTTGTGGATTTATCCCTTAATAAACAGCTCTGGACCTTTGTCACCTTTGAACATGCACTTACAGTCCTTAATTACTTAGAATCTTTTTGAACCCATTCATTAGCATAGGATAGAAAGTGATGAAATATAAAGAATATGTAAAATCAGTTTTGCAATGCATCACACGCAGTTCAGTGTCGGAGACCTACAAGGAGTTCCTGTGAGAAAAATAATTACATGGAAGTGAATTTTAGCAGAACAAGAGATATAATTTACAGAGTTATTTTGAAGCGAGACACTTTGAAGATCAAAGAGCTATCTCTTTATAACTTTTAATATAAGAAGAAAAAAAAATAATTTATTTTCTAAACATATATTTTCAAAATATAGTGCATAGCTAGGCCTTTGTAGAAACTGACTGTTTGGTGGTTTTGGTTTTTTTTTCCTTTAGAAAGAAATTAATAAAATATAATTAAAAAGTAATTTTCTTTGGAAAAAAAAAGACAAAACGAGAAAGAAACTGTCTGCTGATATCTAAGTGAAATTTAATCTATGAAATCATTGTTTCCTACCATGTCATTTTTTCCTACCAAAATTTCTACACTGCATGAGAAACACCACGTATTAGCATGAAAGCTAAATCTGTGCTTTTAAACAAAATGGGTATGTTACCCAATACTAACTACTGTCAGTTTTAAACCCACTGTGTATCCACTCTGACTTCACTGTCTTTCTGAAACGTACACTCCACTCCAAACATTACAGATTGTTGCAAGTTTCACCAGATCATAAGGTAAGATAAGTATTTTATAATTCACGTCACATTGGAGAGCATGCCAATTTTCCAGACTTGTTGATACTTTTGAGAAGGGAGTAGTTACAGACCTCAGTGAAAACATGTGAAACTCTGATGTAAAAATAAATATATAAATAGATTGATTGATAGATAGATAGACAGATAAATAGATAGAAATTAAACAAGTCTTAAGATGGTCAAGCTGGCAGCTGAAAACTACTCCACATTTACAAAGTGACTATTTTGCCAGTTAATTCTATTAACATAACAGTATGTTTACGCACTGTGTAACAAGGCAATGAAAAAAAGTCACAGCATTGCAGGATACTGTGGGCAATTATTGCTAAAGTTGATAAAACTTCTGAACAGTTTGAACCTGCACAGAGACAATAAACCCCAAATAGTGTATACATTGCAGAGAAGTGAAGGAAAATATACTCATTTTATTGCTCAAACACTTATTGAACTCACTTCAAAGGCTAGTATTTATTATCTTGTCCTATAATGCCTTTCCAAAAAAAAACAACCCCCAAAACAACCAACTAAAAAAACCCAAAAGAAACAAACAAAAGAAGAAATATTTACTATGCTAACCTAAAGGCGAAAGGTAGGACAGTCTGGAAGCAGAGACAGCACTCTGCAGAAAAAAAAAATGAAAAAAAAAAGAAAAAAAAAAAGCTGGCTTATATGGCCTTCCAAAGAGTTTAGAACAGAAGTCCTTGATTACTTTAAGAGTAGTTTAGAAAAAGAAATAACAAAATACCAAATCAAGCTGACCAGAGTAACTTTTATATCTTTATTTTTTCCATAATTGACAACATGCTGTGTATTGCTATTAGTGCAGAGGGTTTGGGGCACCTGCAAATAAACAATTGGTGATAAGTATTATCTAAAAGAGATTTTATCCCATAGATATGTTATTTACTTAATGTTGGCAACAAGCATAGAGAACAGCTAGTGTGCATGGGGCTAACTGCTGTTTGGTATTCATGCATATGCAATTAATGCAGGAACATTCTCCATTACAGGCCCCATGAATGGATGAAATACCTGCCAATGCTTGTAATTTGACTTCATTTCCCAACACTGCTAAAGTGGCTGTAAAGTTAAATATTTAACCACGCTATGATTTCCAGAAACGTGTAGGTCAATGAGAGGAAAACTCAGGCAAACAGTAAAAGATTATTTCTACATAATTGTATTTAAAAAAACAAGCTGCTTTAAATCTTGTGCTTGCCAGCTCTGCCACATTGCTTATTGGCTGTTAGATTTCACAAGTTTCAAGTCACATTATTTATTCATTGCATAAACTTAGTGCTCTGTACTTCCTTGCCTGTGTTGGTACCATGATATCTCACTGCCTTTGAGTTATGCATAATAGATGACCATCAGAAGGTTCAGGGCTGACACACTCAGGAGTTTCTCAGTGCAACGTGATGTGTGCTTTCCATTTGCTGTGGTGACATGTGATGTGTTGTATTTTAAACCTCCTCTTGCCATACAGGAAGGTACCAGCACAGCATCTAAAGAAACATTTCTTCTATATTATTCACCTCTCTTTAAGGAAGAGCTTAGACTTCCTGCTTATTTTGCAAGCTTCTGCCAGTCTGGCGGACGGTTTGCTTTTCCATTTAGGGATAATTTCTGGGATCTCTCATGTCTTTACTCCTCTCTTTTCAAGTTCTGAAAGGGAGGAACACATTTCAGAAATTTACAGTCAACAGATGGCAGGAGAAACTGAAACAGAAGGAGAGCGAAGTGATCGGAGGAGCAGCATAAGACCTTTTTGTTATAACACAGTGCTAACTCATCTCAGGATGCTGTATCTCTTCTTTACCCTGTAAAAGTGCCCAAAAGCAAAGAGCTGCCACCTCAGTGTTATAAGCAAAACAGATATTCCTTACCGGTAGTCTCTCTGACTTGAGAACCTCCAGCTAAAAATTGTCTCTGAAAGGTGGTGAGCAGTCTTTTTGCCTGGGAAAAAAGCCAGCTGTGACAGGCAGGGACTGTAGCAGCCCATCATCACTGCACGTTACAGGTTTTCTGCACAAATAGCCACCATCCCAGGACTGAACAGGGTTCACTCTGCAGGTGCTGGCCATTCATTTTGTACAGGGTTTGAGCACAGGCTTTGAGTCCTTATGGGGAGAAACAATGCATTAATTAATGATAGTAATTAATCTTTCCGTTGGACAGAGAAAGGATCCAAGGAGAGCATCAGATATGTCAGATGTGGATGGTTCCCTTGTCCAGGTGGCACTGTGAGGCAGCAGGAAATGGGGACTTGACCAAAGCTGGAGAAGGAGAATATTTGCAGAATATTTGTCAAAAGAAGTCAAAGGTCCCATACAGTCATACCCTTCTACTGGATCAACATCAAAGAGGATTACACTGGCAGGGAACTTCTGTTATTGCTGACATTAACACAAAGGAACAGAGCACTTCAGTGGTGGATTCCTCTACAACTACACAACTATAGTTATAATAACAGCTTCTGGGTTGGGTGAAGTCATGCCCCCTAGGGAGGTGAATCTGCCCAAGATCTGAATTTGGGGGCCGTTAGCGGTTTTATGGAGGAGAAAAGTGGCTGCTCCAGGATGGGAAATCCACTGACAGTTTCACTAGGAGTTATTTGCTTTGGGTCAGAAGATGGGCTGGATAAACTAGGGATGTTTATTCTGGATCTTTGAATTGCATCACATCATTACATTACATAAATTAAGGCTCTGTCCATCTCCATCTTTTTATTAGAGAAAGAGAGATAAATAGACCAGCTATCAACTGCTAACTACTGAATTTCCCAGTTGTGTTCATGACTTCAATGATTATCAAAATTTTAGGTATGTTGTGCACAAGTAATATGACCTAAAATGCATTTTTTTGTTCTTAAAAAGAGGCTTTATATATAACGATCTTTTCTTAGAATACTGGCAAGACAATAACAATCATTAACAGAAAGTGGAAGAAGTTCACGATATCAATCAGACACTCCAAAGAAGGATTCCACGAAGGAAAATGTTACACTGGTTGGGAAGCTATCCTGTTTAGAAGTTTTGAAACCTTATATGGATCATTTTAAAAAATAAGCATGTAAAAGGGGTTATTGAATGGCAATGTATATCAGTCACAAAAATCAATAGAAGGAATCAATGAAATATCAATAGTGAGTATGAGGAGGGTGATAATAAGACATTTTTTAAAAAAAATGTTGAGAAGAAAGCCAGTAGTTAGTATGATGTTCTGAGTTAACTCGTGTGGAGGGAAAGAAGACTGAGAGTCTGTATTGGAGAAGCAAAATGATATGCCACTTGCCACTTCTGCTTTTCTGGGCAAGCATTAATTTCTCCACCTTGTAGGAGCACACAAAAACTGGCACATATTTGAACACAGCTCCAGTTCTTTGCTGGTAGCTTTTGCAGATGTGCAGTAGTAAATAACAAAGTGAAGGGGTTACTGGTAGGAGAATTTGAGCCATCTGGTTGAATGAACACAATCTGATAAGATATTTCATTAAAGTGAGAAATAACAAAGAATGCAGACCGGATACTGCAAAAGCAGACTCTGGAGAAGTGGCTTATGGACTTTCAGAAATGTCCTGGAAAAGAAAAGGACTTAATACAATTGAAACTTTAAAAAGTGGTGGTAGATAGTGGAAATGGGGTATCAGCCTCAACCAAGGCATGGGAAGAGGTTTTAACTGAAACTCAGGCAGGGTGACTGCTGACACCCGGTCCCCAGTTATTTATCATCCTGTTTGATTCTGCTGCTGTGTCCTGCAGGTCTTGTTTCACTTTTCATTTTCCTTTTGCTGAAGTTTCATGCTTCATTTTGCTTTTACAGTGCTTAGCTATTTACAGTGCATGGATAAAAGAGACTAGAAACCAGTGTAGAAACATAATACTCAATGTATAAGTGGTAAAGCAATTAGAAAACCATATTATGGTTTTTCTTTTTACAGAAATACTCAAATGTCAGCTAATACCACAGTCTTCCTCGGGGAGATTTGTTACATGATGAACATCAGTACAAAATGCCTATAAAAACTGATCTTAAAAATGCAAATATTTACTTCTACTTTTGGTAATTACCCTGTAGATTAGTCACACTTTTATATGTATTCTAGCTTTTTCTGAGTGCCTGTCAAGAAACGAATTTTTCCTTTATTGTAAGCATTTAACAGGACAATTTTCTTTTTATTTTTCCTTTGTGGAGCACTCACTACTTCGTACACTGTGAACCTTTGATCTCTCTCCCCTCAGTTTCTCCTAATTACTACACCAGCTAGAACAAACCAATTTGTTTTGTTGCAGGCTCTGCATGTTTATCTTCCATGGGCATGCATGTGAACACAGCCAAGCTACACAAAGGCTGATAAATGAGCCATTTATTTGATACAGTAATAATCAGATTTATCAAAGGCCTGTGCATTGGCTGCGTTACAGATATATTAATCAGAAAGCTTGAGCTGAACTTCCTCAAGGTGACAACTTGCTAGGTCCTTCCTGAAAGCCTATTTTCTTCTGTGCTAAGTATAATACTTTGATAATTGTAATCTCTTGTGAACAACATTTAAGCCACCTTGAAAAGACTTTACATTTGTCTCAGACCATTTTTTTTTAGGCAGCATTCAGGTACTGTCTAGTGTTTTCCAGCCGAATGTTTTTGTCTGCGTGGATGAAACTGATGGAGTGCCCTTGTCAGCATTTGCCCTCTTAACCTGCCATTTTAAAAGGGATGAGAAATTAGCACAGTATTCAAAAGGAGGAATGTGCTTGTATGAACCTTGCTTTACCAGCTTGTTTTTTGATACCCACATAATCAAAACCCCTTCCCTTGTGCTCAGAATTTTTAGATTACTAGTATGGACGGCTCCTTAGTTGGTACACTGATCCTTTTGCTCTTTCTACCTAAATGAGTTCAAAGAGACTGTGCACCTCAGCCAAAGCTGTGGATTCTGCTGTAGCACCAGGTGTTGAAGGAAGTCCTAGAAAGACCCTGCAGCTTCCAAAGTAGATCAGCAGCTTAACTGCTTCTCCAACCATCAGGTTTCACTGCTTTCATTTGGGGAATCTTGAAAATTTTCCAGTTTCTGCTGAGAGACAAATTTTGATGTCTCTAAACCCTTTTGAAGTAGAATAACCTTGTCTGATTTCTTCTATGTGAGGATCAATATTTTATTAGCTGGTAATTAAAGATATGCATCAATTCAAATGCTGACCCTAATTCCACCTGCAGTTGTCCCACAAGGTTAGTTTCCTTAAATTTCATAATATTAACTGGAAATATATTATATACTGAATGCCTTGCAGCATGTCCAGAGAAAAATCAAAGGTTATATGTTGGGAAAAGTTTTCTCTTGCAGGTGACCCTCAAACTAGATAGACATGGGACTATCCTCATATTTTTATACCGACAATAAACTATTTAGTGTTTTACCTGTAACACCTGCAATTTTTGCCATTGTAAAAGGTGTTCTGACTTTTCATTCCAGTGATGAGTTTCAAATACCAACAGTGAATATGGAAATGTAGCTTGATGTTGCAGTGAGAAAACAGTATTAAGGTATTTCTGTTTTTATGGGCTGTGTATCTTGCTAGCTCATTCTGCTGCATAAATTGAAGAGCTGAAGAAGATTTCTTTTTGAAAAAACCTCACATTATACTTCATTACTTATATGCAGAGCCCTTTAATGTGACAGAACTCTTATTTAGCATCTCTTATATGATGCACAGAAGAGTACCTGCACCTGAATTTATTAGGTGAAACATTAAGTTAAAAGGACAACTTTTTTCAATATCTTATGGCTTCTGTTTCACAAAACTACATTATATTTGTAAATTCAAGTGTGCATTTATTTTTCTTCAGATGGAGATAGTGAGGTTTGACCAAGAATAGAAGTTAGCATTTAAACCAAATCTGCAATTGCCAATAAAATACAATTCATAATGATATACTGTCATATCATATCATTTAGAAGACAGCTTAAGAAAATTAAGGCCCTGCTTTTAGAGAATACATGGATCCACAATATAAATAAATAGGGCTATTTCCAAAAGAGCAAATAAGAGCTTAATGCATAAGTCTAGGATTTGAGGCATGTCAGCCTAAAATTGTGATCTCGAACCTTTCCAGCCACTCCCTAACCTGTAAACACTTTGATTAGACAATTTCTTTGTAGGGTTAGGTTTCTGCTTCTACCTGTGTGCGGTGCTGATCCTGTTTAGGTTTTACCTGAGCTCTAGTAAAGTCAGAAAAGCCAATCATTAAATTCTCTGTAGTCCTAACTTACAGGCACATATGTCTTATACTGGAGCTTGGCTTAGTTTTTAGTGTGGATTTTTATCCAATTAATTAAAACATTTTACATCTTAATCTTGACTTCGTAGCCAGATTAGCTGAAGCATAGGAAGGAAAAAATATTATTCAAGTCACTCAGAGATCCAGTAGCAGAACATAACTTAAAACACTTCAGTATTACATATTCACTTATTGCTGTCTACTATATTACTCTACTAATGAGAACATTTCTGTCTTTTGCACACAAATTAGGTACAATAATTTGACTGTTCTGACCACGGGCTGTATGGCAGAATATATTTCTGAGCATAGATGTGACAAGTGGAGTTCTGAAACTGCAAATTGTAGTTAATGAATGCTATATTTTCCTCTGTATGGAACTTGTTTAAAGGCAGCATTTTTAATAGCCTGTATGAGTGTATTTGAAGGTCAAAGTGTATATTTGAACCTACTCTCAGAATGGCTGGGTAGAAAATTAGTCTGCTGGTATGGGAATGTGTATGAATGTGAAATGTCTCTCCAGTACTCTGGAAGACTAACTGTGAAGGACATTGATAGATTGCCCTGGAAGTCTGAAAGCTAAAACAATAACTGTGCTCTGTAATCTTCACTGGAACTATTATTGAACTTTTTCATGGGTTTTCACAGATTAGTAAGAATCATAGTCAGGTCACTTTCTAACTTGGTTGTGTCTTTCATTGCTAAGCCACAGCGTAGTGGCAGCATCATTTTATATGAGGACCATGTGCTTCTGTTTTGCAAACATCAGTTTTTTTAAATATATGGTAGTAAGAACAACATACATATGACTTGTTAGATGAGCTCATCTTTGTTTCAACTTCCAAAAGAACTTGAAGTGAACTTTTTTCTATCACCTGAAGAAAATGAACCACATAATGATGTGGTTGAAAACAAAAGCAAATAATTGATTTGTTCTGAGTGCCCAAATTTCCTAAAAGATGGGATAGGAGAAGTATGTTAATAGTCTGACTGAGAGGTTGGGGAACCACTGGAGCTCTAAAAAACATGCTTTTGTTTGCATTTAGTATAAGAATCATCATTCTTGCTTTCACAGTTGCATCTAGATGGCCTGGGTGACCTTTTGAGTTTCCTCCCAGCCCTGTTCTCCTAGGATCCTAAGGTCTCTACAAGTCTTTTCCTTCCACCTCCCCTAACCCTACTCAAGAGCTGTGCAAGTCTGCCCCTGCCTTGCTGTTGGCTGCAGACACTATTTGCCATACAGTTGACAGGCACAGTGCTCCCTTGTCATGGTAATTGGTTGTGCCACCCCAGGATGGCCAAAACATCCTGCTTGCATCATGCCAAGAAGCAGAGCATGTTCTCCTGTGGCTAGTGTACCTCTGACAACATGGCTGTGTGCTGAGCCTGGGAACACAACCACCAAGATACACCAGCTTGAGTGATTTTTCTGCCTTCCTCAGATATCTTTAAATCATAGAATCATAGAATGGTTAGAGTTGAAAGGGACCTTAAAGATGGGCAGGTGGACCTTCCACTAGACCAGGTTGTTCAAAGCCCCATCCAGCCTGGCCTTGAACACCTCCAGGGATGGGGCAACGTCTCTGGGTAAACTCTTCCAGTGTCTCACCACCCTCACAGTAAAGAATTTTTTTCTTGTATCTAACCTAAATCTCCCCTCTTTCATTACTCTTCATCCAATGTCACCACATTCCCTGACAAAGAGTCCCTCCCCATCTCTCCTGTAGGCCTCCTTCAGGTGCTGGAAGGCCATTATAAGAGAAGGCTGCCCGGAGCCTTCTCTTCTCCAGGCTGAACAATCCCAACTCTCTCAGCCTGTTCTCATAGAAGAGGTGTCTAGCCCTCAAATCATTTTCATGGCCTCTGCTGGACCCATTCCAACAGGTCCATGTCCTTCCTGTGCTGAGGACTCCAAAACTGGACACAATAGTCCAGGTGGGGTCTCACGAGAGCAGAGTAGAGGGGTAGAATCACCTGCTGGCCACACCTCTTTTGATGCAACCCAGGATGTGGTTGGCTTTCTGGGCTGCCAGTTCACATTGCTGACTCATGTTGAGCTTCTCATTCATGAGCACTCCCAAGTCCTTCTCCTCAGGGCTGCTCTCCAGTCTTTTTCCACCCAACCTGTATTTGTGCCTGGTTTTGCTCTGAAGCTCTAAAATCTCATGATAGAACAAACACAAATGGCAGAAATGTTTAAAATGCATTTTTTTTCAAATTTAACATGTAATTAACTTTACAAGAAAGCCAATTATTGGCCAAAAATTTGTATTGGTTGTCTGATGAATTAAGAGGTTGAATACAAACAATGTTATTTTCCCTGATAAGGGTAAGAAATACATGATATTTCTTACAAGATATACATAAAAAGTTTCTTCCCTTGGAATTCAACATAGTCCTTCAAGCAACCTCGCATATAATCACAGGCAATTGTCATTAGTGACCGCACCTTAATCTTTCAATTATTCTATCTGTGATAAGCTTCTGTATTGTAAAGGTTTTGAAGTCCTTAATATTGTATTATTCAGCTAACTGCACTTAAGTCATAAAATGGTCTACTTTAACCTCAATAATCAAAGATGTTCAAAGTTAAAATTGAGAATGAAGGATACAAAAGAATATGAAAAGACCATTTATGCAGGCTAAAAAATCTGCTTACATTTTCATTTTCTTTCTGAAATACTTTATTTCATTTTGGTTTTAAATCAGACACAGCATAATTGCTAACCTGGGCATCTGAAATACTCAGAAAAATAGATGTGCATATATCTAAATAAATAATAGCACTAAAATATAACTGCATTCATGCGAAATAGGTTTTAAGACACAGTCCTCCTAGTTTGCATAAAACAGTGTCCGTGTTGTCTGAATAACATTTTTGCATATGAACAGATAAGAGCAGACTAGGAACATGACTTCAAAACCAGGTACTCACAGCACACCCAAGCCTTTACGTTGCCCTGACACAGCTCTGCTCCTAAAGCTGTTACGATATGTTCACTCTGGTATGGACATAATAAGTCCAGGTGTTTTTTGTGAAGAAAAATGACCTAACTTAGACTCCTACTAAAAGAATTCAGATCTTTTGGTAGGAGTAAAGGAGTGTGTCTGATTAGCTTTGCAGAACCACTTACACACAATATCCTAACATGGTCACAAGGAACTCTAACACAACTTGCAGAGCCCCCATACCCTGACTGTCCAGAGCAGGGGCTGCCATGGGGCATGCTCTGCATCCTGCATTGGTGGACCAGCATGCTGGGACATGTGGGGTTGGGTGTGCCCAATCCCACAGTCCGGATAATGTCCTGTCAAGCCATGATCCAGGTACCAGTTGTATGGAAATAAGTGAACGAGGAGCCAAGATTATTGTTATAATTTTTGTCTTCACTCAAGGGAGCACGTGGGATCTGAAGCCTTCTTAGTTCAGAAAGTAGGAACAAAGAAAGGCCAGGCTGCTGGACTGATCTTGCTTTGTAAAAGTTGAAAATAAAGTAAAATTGTCAAAGATCCAGAGAAAAAGCAATACTGATATGATAAGGTTAAAAAGCCCTGGGTAAGAGAGGCGAAGATAACAACTCAGCAAGGTGGAGATTTGGCCCATACCAAAGTGCAGTATAAGTCAATCTTTCCCTATCTGGGTGACAGCCATGATGGCAGAGATTTAGTGTGAAACAGCACAGAGGGTAGTGAGTATGCTGCTGGTTCACTTAACAAGTTAGTCGCAGTTCATCACTAGGTGTACTAAGGATAAGTAATTGTTTCATGCTCATGATCACCCTTTCACGACTCTGATCCTAATAAAAGATACCCACATAAAAGATACTAATATATTTGAGTACAGCAAAGTGGCCATTAATTTTCTTTTTCTTCTTGAGATGTCCGTTAGCTATAATTTGCAGTCCCAAGCTTCACAGGGCTCATAATCTAGACCTTATTATCACTGTAACTATCTTGGCCATATACTTACCTTTCTTTTGTTAAATTATTTATTTTTGTTTTCCTTTCTTTCTTCTGACCTCCTGGAAAAAGCTTTGAGAGCTTTTCTAAGATCTAACTGTAAGGAAAGTAGTATTTCCTATGTATTGTTCGACAAATGCTGAGTATTTCATGACCTATAAAATTTTTGAATATGTGTTTAACTTGAAGAACAAAAATGACTTAGCTGAAGTCAAAGGAAAGGTGAACCTTTGTTTAACTGCTTTGCTGTACTGAAATCAGCATTCTTAGGATATTTTTCAAGTAAAACATTTTATATCTTGGAAGTCACAATTTTCAGTGTACCTATATAGAAAACTTAGCTGCAGCAGGAAAATCTATATTAGCCTCATATATATATATCACAACATGACACAATTTATTTCTGCTTTGCTTTTTTCTGAAAAAAAAACCACAACCCCAAAAAACTACAAAAGGCATACATATGGGAAAAAAATCAGAATTTGGGAAGAACTTATATAAAAAGATAAAACATTAAGACTTTTCAGTCCAGAAAAGAAGACTGACACAGGATGTAGTAGAGATAGGTAAAATGATCAATGGTACAGGGAAGGTCAATGAGTTACAGCTATTCTGTTTCTCATACTATAACAGCTGGGGGCATCAAATGAAATGATCAGGCAGATGGTTTAAAACAAAAAAGAAGTTTACAAAATGCATAATTAAATTGGGGAGTTCATTGCCACAGGATGTTGTGGATGCCAATAATATTAATGCCTTCAGAAAACCATTAGACAAATTAATAGGGAAAGTATCCATTAGAAGATGTAAAACACAATAATTTGTATCTACGTCTGGTTGCAGAAGTACTTCATCACAAATTCTTGAAGCTGTAGAAGATATATGTGAAAAACATACCATCTGTGCTTCCCCACTCCAATACAGCCATACTCAGGTTTTTTATGTTCTGCATACATTTTAAAAATCACAAGATCAGACATTTTTCTGTTTAATTTCATCTGGTAAAAAGCATTTCATTGGTTTATTTGCAAATATCTAGTAATTCAAAAAATTAACAAGTTTCTTGATGTCAGGAAACTGTAACAAATAGACCAAAATGAAAAGAAAGCTAAACATGACTGTCTTCCTGTAGCTACTATGCGTAGATATAAATGAATTTAGCTAAGTTATTTTTCTGAATAGTCCTTGAATGAACAGATGAAAGTAGAAAGATCAGCAATATTGGAGATTCACAAAACAATTGGCTAGGAATACTGAACACCAGATTAAGCAGAAACTCAGTAAAAGGTATTTTGCTTAAAATTCATTGAATCATAGAATGGTTAGAGTTGGAAGGGACCTTAAAGATCATTGAGTTCCAACCCCCTGCCATGGGTAGGGACACCTCCCATTAGAGCAGGTTGCTCAAAGCCGCATCCAGCCTGGCCTTGAACCCTTCCAGGGTTGGGGCATCCACAACTTCCCTGTGCAACCTGTTCCAGTGTCTCACCACCCTCACAGGAAAGAATTTCTTTCTGGTATCTAGTCTAAATCTCTTCTTTTCCAATTTAAAACTGTTGCCCCTTGTCCTGTCAATGCTTTTCCTAGCAGAGTCCCTCTCTGGCTCTCCTGTAGGCTCTTGTCAGATATTGGTAGGTTGCTCTGAGGTCTCCCCGGAGCCTTCTCTTCTCAAGGCTGAACAACCCCAGCTCTCTCAGTCTGTCTTCATAGGGGAGGTGCTCGATCTCTCTGATCATCCTTGTGGCCCTCCGCTGGACCCGTTCCAACAGGTCCATGTCCTTCCTGTGTTGAGGACTCCAAAGCTGGACACAGTGTTCCAGGTGGCATCTATGCATCTTTTTAACAATTGCAGGTTCAAATGATGGCAACACCGCCCCCCCCCCCACCCCGCCCTTATTCACAGATAAAACAAAGATTAAATACTTACTCTGTTCCAGTATATCATTTGTAAGGAATTTCTTTCTCTGAAATGGGATTTATTGAATAATTGCCAAAGAAAAAATAGTTATTATTTCAGATATGTAGGTGGCCATTGTTCATTTCTAAATATGTGCAATAAGTTTAAAAAATAAGATCTTCTAAGGTATCTGCTGTCACCACACCTACAGCAGGATTTTCATTCTGTTTGAAAGGTGGTGGTGTAGTGAAGCACAGGATGGAGAGTTGTGTAGTCACAAAATGTTTGTCTCCCCTCTCCAGCTATCGTATGAAGAGAGCTAGGAATTTGTCTAACCTTCTTTGTAAATCACACATTATGTAGTTCCTTCAGTTCCCACTCCTCTCCCCAGATGATCCCAGTTGTTTTTCCACCAGTAGACACAGGAGTCTCTCCTTGTCTGGTCCTACTGTTGGGCTGGCCATTAAAATTAATCTCTCCCAGCAGAGGAGATGAAAAAGGGACAAAATGCCAGGAGTCTATGTGCACATCCTAACCTGAAATACAACTCTGTAATTGAAGGAATACCATATAGCTCTAACATTCACAATATGATACAAAATACGCTATTATTAATATTATTTTTATGCATTTTAAGGTCATTCAGGAGCTCCTGGTAACAGAGAACTGGCATTATAATTGTCCTCATATCCTGGCAGTATCACATTTGCTAAATGACTGGTATGTTCAGTCATGTAAGACAGTAAGGTACTTAATTTTTTATGGGCTGCACTTCCTTGCCATTTGAATATTGCTGAAATTCAGGCTGTTGATTTTCTCATCTATAAGGTTGTTTATAACGTGGGTCCTTGTTGCATATTCTCTCTCTTTGTAGTTGTTATTATAGTCATTAAAATCTATATCATGAATTTGTGCTAAATAGGTCTACAAGCAGAGTGTCATGTACAGTCCCAGCCTAATTGGCTACCAAAGAGACAAAGAAATTGCCAATAATTGTCTGATTTTTCACCCTGGGGCCTCTACTTATGTATGTGCAAATCATACATCCACACTTTGACCTGGGGATCTTACTAGCTGGATATTCTGAGTGGAAAGAGTGGGTATACTCAGGCAATTCAGCTGATATTTATGTATATAAAATTGCTCATAGTCAGTGACCCAATTCTCTCAGTATACAAAAGAACACAATTAAAAAAAAAAAAAAAAAGAATACTTGAAAACATGTTTTCCCTGAAATAATTTTTTGTCCTTCCTTTTCTTCAATATTCATGATAACACAGGATATCCATCTGGAAAATTATAATAAAATATAAACATTCATCTATTTAAGTTGTTTATTGCCCAAGGACAAAATACCGTTGATTGTTCACTGTCTCATGAGTTTAGGTTAATGGGATGGTGCATAGGTTAATGAGGTATGTGTCTGGGGAATACATACCTTTACACATCTTTTGTAATTAATAAAAACAGCTTTTCTACTCTGAAATCTCCCTGTTCACCTATTCATAGTTATAAAACAAATTTGAATCCAAGACAAATACAATTACATTAAAGTAAACCTAATAAGGAAATTAAGATTGATAAATTATCTTTTTTTTATCTGTATTTTTTCTAAATTGACCTCTTTTTGTTATTCAGATCACTCAGATATTAATTTTTGCATTATTCAGAATACTCAGATATTAATTTTTTCATTTAAAACACCTTCTCTTATTTTCCTTTCTGGTTGTGAGTCCAATGCTCCCTGAGCAGGTTCTTTTAGATATTCAGCACGAGGAAGTTTTAATGTTTAATGCCAAATTTACTTACCTGGAGAAATTTGGTACTATAGGGGATTTTGATTTAGCAGAGTGATACAACAATGCACTGAGATCACAGCACAAGCACAGTAAGTATAGCAATTGCAATATACACCTGGGTCACAACACAAAAGTAATTCACTTTACCAGTCTCTCTATGGCCACCATCATGATGTTGGGTGTCCCCAGTCATTGGGAAGGAATAGGCTTGTTGAAGTCAGCTCAAGCCCACTGCTCTCTTCAGAGTTCATTGTGCTGGCTGTTTGATTGTGTTGGACTGAGCCACAGGTATGTGCTAGGTCCAGCTGGTTTAGGTTTGTAATGCTATCCACTGATTATTGTAGGGAAGGACATTTACACAACCAGTTGACTCACTCAAAAGATATAGCCTTTTATCTAGAACGCAATCCGCCCTCGGGTCTCCTTCATATTAAGTTCAGCTTCTCTTATGACAGTTCTTCTGAGCTTCATGGGCACATCACCGTTGCCTGCCTTCTCTGAGCCTTCTTCCACTGCACACATTCTCTGACTGGTCACATCAGTTTATGCTCCATCCTTTTTCCTCTATTACACTCCCAGGAGATGTAGCAGTGAAAAAAACCCAAACAAACAAAAAAAACCAAACCAAAACCAAACCAAACCAACTGAAAAAAACCCCACCTAAATACCAAAGACATCCCCAAGTACTGAAAATTCTCAGTCTGTTCCTGGGGTTTCTTATTGTCCTGAACCTATCAACATATCAAAAATAACATCCAAGACCCAAAATTAGCACAAGCAGAGCAAACTCTTCATTTGGCTGATGCTTAGTAGCACAAACACAGGCTATTTCATGTTACTGCCTAGCCTCTAGTGACACTCTGTGCCATAAAATAGTCTCAAGAAATGTTAATTGGCTAGGTAAGAACTTGATACCTCTGAGACTGTTCTTTCATGCCAAATATACTTTAAATCTGCACAATATGTTTAAAAGAATGTTGGGTAGAGAAATTTATGTATTCTTACATATGCCACATAAACTGTATTACTTTTTTAAAAATTAAATACTGTAAAATACCACCCTGTCAATTTCAGCCTGTAGAAGTTACTTTGTGTTTTCATTTATTTGCTAGGAAAAGAAAAACAAAACCAATTTGGAAGAAGGAATTCAGTGGGAGGAAAACTGAAACTGTCTTACAAGTTTATAAACTGCTTCTCAGGTCCTTTCTATGTATGCTTATAGAGACATAATTTTAAGCAATTAAGAGAGGATAAATTAAGAAGTTGATTGATTTCTAAAATATTGCCCCTTTTCTGTTGCCAAATGTATTTTTACACCTTTCATTCCTCAAACCATCATTACAGTTAGACTCAGCTGAACCAAATCTCTCTAGAAACTGTCTTCAAAGGGATTCAGTCAGGAAGTATCAGACAACAAATGCAAAATGATCAGTCTAATAAAACTGTGGACTTCAGAATGCCACTGTCTTTTTACCCACTTCACAGTGCTGCTCACTCCCAGCGATGAAATTGCTAGTCAAGAATGATAGCGTATGCTAACTGAAGTCTTACAGGAAAAAAAAAGAAAAAAGAACCAAATTATGCTAAATATGTCACAACTTTTGACCATCAGGCTAGTTATTAAACAGTGTCATGACTTTACACAATCCAATACAGTGGTTTCCAGACATTAATCCTGTTGAATATGACTGTACTAGGATTAGGAACAAGTAATATCCATTGCTAACATTTTCAGCATAGAGTTTCATTTCATCTTTCATCCCTGTTATAGATTAGACTGGCAAAGTAATTCATCCAGTAAACTCATTTTGTTGGCATTTGTTCTTTATTCCTGTAGACATTAATTACAATGTACCAATTTCTACCTATATTATACTTTTGTTTTTAGTAGCCCAACACATTAAACACAGCCAGTCATGTTTCTTTGCCTAAAATTTTCAGGTTTTTTTTTTGTTTTGTTTTCATAGAGTTTCCAACAGATTGCTAGAATTGCTATCATTTTAATCCAGTTCTGATACTAACATTTGAAAAATAGGTATTGAAACATCCATATAAGATATTTTCTTCTTTGGTTTTTGTTTTGTTTATTTGTTTTTTGTTTTTCTCTCAAAAAATTGCTTCACCTGAAGCAAGAAAGTATTAGATTATTGTTGTGTTTTGTTTTTTTTCAAATTAATTACAGTTAACTGGTCATCCAAATTTACTGAAATTCAGGGTAATTTAGATTCCTAAAATATTTAAGTTTCTTTGAAAATCACAATCATTTACTTCAGCATATTACTAGTCTCCACCCACTTTTTTCATGATACTCAGTTATTACAACCAAAAGTATTTTGCAAATCGAACTGTACACAGGATGTCACCAATGAAACACTGTGAAAAATTGAAAAAATGAGTCATATTACTGTGAACAGAAGTGTAAAATACTGCAAAAAGTGTGTGGATGAAGGATATAAGTCAATTTGGTGTTTAGGTGACCTCTTGCAATGAGATTCTTTTTATTTGAAGAGGGCAATTGTATTCTTCCAATCACACAGCTGTAAATAAGTCCAATTTTAGATACCACCAAGCAGCAGTATTCAGGTGAGTGACTGCAACAATGGTGCTGAATATGTAAAAGCTTGAATTCTGCTCTGGGTACGCTTCTGTACCATACTACCTCTTTACTGACCTGAAAAATAGAACGATAAGGGGTAATGGATGGGGCACAGGATAACGACAGATCTTTGATATATAGTTACGATCTAATACTTATGTGCATAACTCCAGAAATATAAGCCTTGATATTTTCCTTTAAGACCCAGGCAAGAAGCATTTTCCCATTCTGTGGAAACATAAAAAGTATTAAAACATATTTCTATCCCAAATTTTCATAAATAGTATAGAGTTCACATTCTCATGTACATTTTTCTCCAGTGCTCATCAACAAAATTGTGCGGGGAGGGGGAAGCATTTTTGTATATTTAAAGTAATTTTCTCTGAGTGTGACTTTTTTGGTTGGTGTTTTTGTCTCACAGTTAACAAGAGCTGAAGTTATGCCGACTAAATGGCTTTAACATCTTCTCTCAAAAAAAGCTGAACATGAGTTTTTCACACATTTTTAGTTCATAGAGATGCAGAAGAACCACTAATACTGATTTCATTTTAGGACTATTTTTAATGTTTGAAAAATTGTGAATTGGGTGGGAGAGGAAGACAGTCTGAAAAATTCCAAATACACTTGCTGCTCTGGTTGTGCGGGAGCCTCAGTTTGTAACCCTTTCAAATCAGAAGAACTAGATAGATATGAGGCAGAACTGCTGCCTTTACAAAGAATAGAGATATTATTAGATATTATTCATACATTGGAAAGAGTTTAGTAATTTCTATCACATCATTGAAGAAAAACAGAAATTAAATCTTTCTGGCTAACCAAAACAAAGTATCTTTGCCTACAATAAAAAAAAAATTTTGCAGTAATATTTGTGGCAGGTTTAAGGACAGTTTGGGAAAAGGCATGTAATGCAGGAGAAGTTAGAAAAGCGAATTACGAGGACATGGAGAGCAAAGAAATTTCATCAAAATGAAACACTTATTAAGGAGAGCAGCAGAGCCTTTTAATATGAGAGGTAACTGTTAAAGTTGTATTTGGGTAACAAAATTATCTTCGAACAAAGCTTCAGGATTGCCAGGTAGTGTGAGTGGTCAAGAGACAGGGAAACAGGGGAACATAGCTAACTTTGACTAAAGTAAAAATTACCAACTAGACAAGTTGATTCCAGAATAAAACAAAAGTTTTAAAACATTCTTAGAGCAAATTTTGCTCACTTTGCTGGAATTATCTATAGAATTTATTAGTTAATTTGGTATTTGGTATATATTTTTATATATATATATAATACTTGGTAAGACTAATTTTATGTAGAAGTACCTCAGAATTATACGTTAATAAATATAAATTTAAGTCAACTGAAGCACACTACACGAGCAATCTGAAGGGAATTATCTAACAAAGCAAATACACTAATCGATAATATTGTTTACCATTCCTGCCCTGGTTATTGATGTGCTAGAAATGTATTCTTTGTATATATCCCTGCATATGTAATAATATTTTTCTAGATTTTTGATCAGTATTTTTCAGCTCCTAGACAATTAGGCCTTTGCAGTTATCCTATCAAAAATAACAAGGGTCTAATTTGAATGGTACACATTAAAATACACACAGTTCATAAACTACCTATTAGTATGATAATTGCAATACCCTGTACTTACAGGCTTGGAAAGATCAGCTATTATTAGATATGAATCTGATGGTGACATCACATAATACATACTAACTACCATACAAAAATACATTATCTTACATTAATTACTTGAATTACTCTGAAAAGGTACACAGCCTTTCTCTCTTGCAGAAAACATGACACAGACACAAAGGAAGATCTTTTTCAGTAGGAGATAGTTTAAATATGTTGAACAGGTTGTGTCAAAATAGTGCACAGGCCTCAGGGTCTGTTATCTTCCTTCATGCCCAATGCAAAAGCTATTATGCAGCCATACATACAAAGAATTACTTGCACGTTCCCCATTTTTCGCTGCGAGAAACACTTAGAATTAATTTTGAAAGATCCTCAGGCAGAAATATTCCTTCAGGTACTTGTCTCAAAACCTCGTGTAGGGTGCTAAGTAGCACCATAGAGTGGGGTTTCAACAGCAAAGAAATGCTTCCCAAGGATGTGTGATTTTCCTAGTCCTCCTTCACTGCTTCCACAACCACATCGTACAGGAAAGCTTCCTCTGGATGATTTCTTCTTAAGTGCCATAGTGGGAAGTCAGCTACATATTAACACAAAGTGAATGCCGAACTCCGATCCTCTGTGGTCTGTGAATGTGGGAAGGTTAATAATATCCATCATGCCCCAACAGAGGGGTGTTTAACTTTTCATTTGGCATTAGTGCTATGGGAGGGAAAACTGCATTGCAGGTGAAACTAGGAAAAAAAAAAAAAAAGGGTTCTTACAACTGATACAAAAACCTCAGTTGCAAAAGATCTTTACCACAATAAAGATCTGACCGTTCCAGCTGGGAAGGGGGGCAGAGATCATGTACAATGGAGAACATTCTCAACCCTTCAGCCTCTAGAGAGAGCAGTGAGATCCCGAAAACCACAGTGAGCAGTGTAAATGGTATTTTATGCAACAACGCTGACAGCTGCAATACTGACTATACAACAATACAGGCTGTGTAGAAAATGCACGCTGAGGTACAGTGAACCTCAGATAATCTCAGAAAGATTTCTGGGTTTCTACTAAAGATTGCCCAAACCTGTAAATATTTTCTAACATGGAACACAGGTTTGGAAGTTGTCCTCTGAAAAATTGTGCCTATTTTACAGGGTGAATTAAACCAGCAGATTATTAAGTAAAGGATCGTATTTTCTCATAAATGAAATACAGTAAATTAGTACCACGCTCTCTTGATTAAATGGAAATGCCTGAGATTAGTACTGATGGTTTATTCACAAAGAGGGAGCATTAAAATCTTTGTTGAAAGGTACCTGTAAAGATTAAGCTTTACTTTAAGTGTTCTCAGCTCCTCTTGTAGTTCAACTTTGAGGAAAATAAAAGAGTTTAAGTTCTGCCACTGCCTTCAATAAACCCAAAATTTCATAGAACATGTTCAATGAACATCTTTAATATTGAGTCTATCTACATATTATTGTAAAAGTATGGTTTATGTTTCCTATTCACCTTTCTTCAGGAAAAAAACCCGCTGCCCTACCTTCCAAAAAAAATCCCCAAAACCCACACAAACTTCTCTTTCCAGAGGACAGCATCATCTTGGCCTACCAGTTCTGATAACGTTTTCAGACCTTTTCATGGGTTCCTAACCTGCTGGGTCTGCGTAAAGCATTGGTAAGCCTGTAGAAAGTTTGTATTTCGATGTATATCTATGGAAATAAATTTTATAAAGATTCATGGTCATTTACAGAAATTGTCTAATTACACTCATTTAAGCATGTCTTGTATAACCCAAACATGCTTAAAGGAAAGGAGGTTTAGGGCTGAGAGTCTGTCAGATTTTGCATACTGAGCTGTCTGGATTTATTTCATATTATGTGGGATAGTTTAAGACCTAAATTGTGAAAATGTTGTGCTTGTTTATGAAATTAAGGGCTGATGGCGTGTTTATAAGCTCAATTGCAAGCAGTTACTCATCACCCCGCCCAAATTCTCAGCTAACAAAATGCAATTAGCAGCCATTTAACTACATCAGTGTGGTAACAAGCCTCAGATAATATATTCAGCTACTTGGCTGAGTTTATTAGCACAGGCCCTGTGCTGGTTTAACAGCAAGCCTGCAGACCAGGGCTGGTACAGAGCGGGGGGGCTTGCAGAGCCTGTCTGCAGCCAACAGCACAGACACCCACGAGAGGGCAAATGCCAAAATGGAGACTCGAAGTGTTTCAAAAATAATTACTGATTGTAATTCTGTGGCTGTGTAACAGGTCAAACTAAAGGATAATAGTCTTTTATGTCCTTCAAAACTATGAATTAAATTGCCACTTAGGAATAGAGCGGCTTCAATGGAAATACTCCCGTGAGGGAGAGCTGCAAGAACAAGGATGTAACCTTCTGCTGTGGGACCAGTGTGTCATTTTAGTTCTGCCTTAATGCATTCTTGTATCAAGAGTCAGGGGAGACAAATTGAGAAAGAAAGAGGTTTAAACACAGGAAAATTCTAGGTCATTCACAAGTTCATCGCCAGCTTTATTTCTGCTGGGTCTGACTCTGGACAACAGCATGCCTAGCCCTTTACCTGATTTCACTACAGCCAAGCCAAACATTTAACTCAGGCTTTTGATGACTGAGTTCTCAGTCTAAATTACTGTCCAGTAGTTGAATGAATTATGAAACTACTGCACTTTAGCTTACAGAAATTGTATTTTACTTTGGTTTGTACCAAATTTTCACTGTTGCCACAAATGTCAAATCTTGGCATGTAAGTGTCTGTAATAGCAATTTAAAGAAATATTAGGGCTTTAAAAGTGGCTTCTGCTTTGAGGAGGGAGCATTCTCTGTAGCATCTCAAAGTTTTAAGGAGCCATGGAAGACGCAGTCCGGTCATATGTAAATATAGTATGTTTTTAAGTAGTTTTACAGTTTAGTTTTACAACCAAATGATTCCCTAGTTGCTATATTGAATACAGAAACTTAAACAGTTCAGATATGTATAGTGATGGGAGTTCCAGGAGATCCCAATGAGCATCAATATCATTGTTCTGTGTAACAACCTTCGGCTACAACTAGAGTTTTTTAGGTTTACATCTTTTGAAGTTACCATTTTCTCTTTAATCTTATGTTGTCATGGGATTAAAACCAAAGATAAAGCAGAAGGCCAGGAGATTTGTCACCATGCAAAAAGCCCAACAGCATTGCAGAGGACAGAAATACGTCAGGTTCATGTATGAACTATATGAGGATATGAAGAATAAATTAAATATACTATTAAATACTGATTTAACCTGTAAAGGATACCACTCCTTTCAAACAGCAGAGCAGAAATGGATTTTTCTTCCATTTACTTTCACAGTCTCTCTTAAGAGAGACAGATACCGAATAATGCTTGGCTCAGATTGTAATACTCTCTTGACTATTAGAATAGGTTTCTTACTAGAACAAATGTGTATATCACTGTTTAAATATTTAAGTAATTTAATTTAATGGCATAAACATTAGCTTTAGTGCCATTGGATACATATTGGAAGTGAAAGAAGAGCAAACTAAAAATCACTGTATTAGTAGTGTGTGAAGGATGGTTCAGAGAAGGCATGAACAATGCATTTTACAGCATTCTTTTTTTCTTTTCAAGAATTAAAACATTTAGTGGCCTTACCACATCCCCAAAACTGGCAATTGCACTCCCCTAGACGTCACAGACTGCTACTGGGTAATGGACCAAGATCTTTGCCATGAGCTTACTGTGATAGCAAGTGCAAACCTGGCTGCTGATGTTTGCATGTCATCAAGCCTTTAACAGTTAAAGTAGTTTATGGCCCCTCTAAGCTATCAAAAATGTCTGGCAAGATGAACTATTCATCAACAGAGAAACACAAAAGTAGACATGTTTCAAATTTCATGAGATACAGAGGACCGTAACTCAGAAAGTGCTGCTTACAGAAGATATTTGGCAGAAATTTGTCACAAATGCACAAATCTGCATGTGTCAGTTATCGAAAACAGTTAAACTTCTCAAGCATTTTGAAATAAAACTGCAGGCTGAAGAGGTAATTAGAAAATCATACAGCATGTCAAGGGAAGAAGTGACAAAACACCATGCAAGCTGTCCCCATTCTGCCTGTGCGGATAAGTATGCTCTTTCATTTAACTTTTAAATGTAAGTGTCACTCTTTCTGGGTAAAAGTGAAAACTAAGGCAAGAGGTATTTCTCAGTGCAAGCTCAAAGAGCAACGTGTTCACCACATTGTCCTTCTCTAACAGATCCTTCCAGGTCTCTGATCCAAAAGACATGATTCACACATACCTATGCTCCTCGTGTTCCTTTCTCCCACAGTCTATTTTTAAGCTCTTGTCTATGTTAAAACAACAAGCAGCTTGAATTCAGCCTGTTTGACACAGTGTATGAAGGACTAGTTTTTCTAACTTGCTACACATATGCCTACTGAAATCAGGTTTCAAATGCAACGCAACTTATTTCAGTCTGATCTTCAGTACTAACATTAATATTTATTTAATATGTTAACATTCAGCACACTAAACATGAGGTTGATTTTTATTTAGGGAATATCTTTAAACAATCTCCATTCTTTCAGTAAAAGACAAGGAAGCAAAACCTCTGTTGCGCACTCAGTTAGTCCAGTCCAGGAACTACATTTACCTCTTCTGGAGCAGGCCTTTGAGCTCAGTCTTATTCTCTGCAATATCATGATACTGAAGTCTCTACTAGATTTTCCTTCTGGAAAAATATGTCTGAAAACTCCCAGCTCCTGGAGCCATCACTGTAAAAATTTAATGAAATTTTCTATGGTTCTGTCTGGATGGTACAAGTAGGTTTCTTTATTGTGGAAACCAGGCTGTAAGGTCAGGGGTTATGGAGCTGTTACACACCTGTATGGCATCCTAGGACAGAGTCGGGACACAGGACAACTGGCTGAGCTGGAACCGAGCCACAGTCACAAATATGCTGTACAAGGTGTGACTCCAGAGAGCATTATACACATGTTCAGCACCCTGAAACCAGACATCCATCATGCTTGGGAGTAAGCTCCAGTGTAACTAAATTATTAATAATTCCTGCAATTAAATCTGCCTTGTAAAGGGGAATCTCATAGTAAGCAATGAGGGAACGACTGAAGAACTGACGCGCGGAGCGACGACTTCACAACCGTAGAGGGTTATAAAGTTGGTATGTTTATTCGGCGCCGGGCGCACATGGGATCGCTCCCAAAGATGTGCGCACCGAGCACTGTCATCTCTTGTGGTTATATTGCTTAAAACAACAGCACCTGGCTGTGAAAAGCTCCATTCCTCACCTCTTCCCAACTCCAGCTGGAAGCAAAACCCTGCTGAATCTTTATACAAAAAATTAATGCCACAGATCTAGTTGTATCTGTTTTCCACAAAAATGTTAATCAAAACTCATAATTGCATAAACCACACTTGTAAACACTGTCTCTCCACTCTGTTTGCTTTGATATGACTCTTTTTTTTTAATGCGTCTATGTTGTCAGTTCACACAATTCACTTTTCATGTTTTATCTTTTTTTTTTATGAAAGCTTGGATAATTGTCTATTCAAGGGGTGAGGAAAAATTTCTAGGTCATCTAATTATTCTTCTCACCAGCGTCAGAGTTTAAATCATGGTTAAGTGATGTAGTTAGATAAGTGACTACAACCTCAAACACTTCCTCCTGGTGTCATACCCACTAACTAGTGTCACTATAGTAAACAGCAGTTAATTTCATGATATTGATATTTGGCAACATTATTTGTTCTGTAAATACATGTCGTAGCAGCTTTCCTCAATTTTAGAACAAGCAGGAGGATTTTTGTTGTTTTTCCTCTTGGTTTCTTATAGCATCACCATTTTAGCCTAGATGGTGTATAAAAGACCTTGCAACCTGCAGAAACTGAATAACCCTCCACTGACATTTACAGAAAATGTTAAATTACTGGGACTTTGTACACTGCAACAACCGTCAATTACTGATTTGTAGGAAAGCACACGGTACAGAAAAATATGTATTGGAACTGCCTGAGGCCCTATGAATATATAAGAATGCAAGAACATTTTGTTGTTCAGCATCTGAGGCAGAAATACCTTTTAAAGGTCAAGCAGTCTTTTTTTTCTTTCTCGCTCCTTAAAGATGCTTTTCTTCTAGTTACATTTTCTTATTTTGTAGATTCCATATATTAAAGACAGGATATAAAGAAAGAAAAGATTATATAAACAAAGAAAAAAGAAACAAAACAGTGGAGATAAGCAATGCCGCAATTAGTGATAGATTCTTTCTCTGTTTTGTATACCGTGCCAGAATTTTTTTCTTATTTCTACCCAGAGAAGTCAATATTTTTTAATAAATGAGGATGCCCACTATTGAATAGACAATCAACCTCTTCCTTTACTATGAAAGACATTTTTATAATTTTACAGTTCCCAGATAGTATTAATTAGTATCCAACCAAACTTCACCACTGTAAGGAGGAAGAAAAAAAAACCAACAACCTGTAGAAAATCTAGGCTTTACTATGGAGGAAAATAAAATCCATGCAACTATCACTGCAGGACAACAATATATTGCTATAGAATAAAGAACTTTCAAAGGCTGCTTATTCTACCAGATTTGATACTGTTATGGATTCACAGATTCACAAAACTGTCAAAATTGGAGGGGACCTCTAGAGATCATCTAGTCCAACTCCCCTGCTAAGCAGGATTGCCTAGAGTACATCACTCAGGACCACATCGAGGTGGGTCATGAAACTCTCCAGAGAAGGGGACTCCAGGACCTCTCTCGGCAGCCTGTTCCAGGGCTCTGTAACCCTCACTGCAAAGAAGTTCTTCCTCAGATTTGAGTGGAACTTCCTGTCTTCCAGCTTGTGCCTGTTGCCCCTCGTCCTATCATTGGAAACCACTGAAAAGAGTCCAGCTCCACCATCCTTCAACCCACGCTTGAGGAACTTGTCAGCAGAGATGAGGTGTCTCCCCTCAGCCTTTTCTTCTCCGGGGTAAAGAGCCCCAGCTCTTTGAGCCTTTCCTCATAAGAGACGTGCTCCAATCCCTTCATCATCTTGGTTGCCCTACGTTGGACTCTCTCCAGTAGTTCCCTGTCTCTCTTGAACTGGGGAGCCCAGAACTGGACGCAGGATTCCAGTTGTGACCTCACCAGTGCAGAGGAGAGGGGGAGAGTGACCTCCCTTGACACCTGCTGGCCATGCTTCTCCCTGTGCAGCCCAGGATTCCATTGGCCGTCTTGGCAACAAGGGCACCTTGCTGGCTCATGGAGATCCTGCCATCCACCAGGACTGCCAGATCCTTTTCCTCAGTAGTACTTTCCAGAAAATCTACCCCTAACCTATAGTGGTGCCTGGGGTTCTTCCTCCCCAGGTGCAGGACCTTACATTTGCCCTTCTTGAACCTCAGGAGGTTCTTCTCTGCCCAGCTCTACAGCCTGCCCAGGTCACGCTGGATGGCAGCACAGCCCTCTGGAGTGTCGGCCAGCCCTCCCACTTTGGTATCGTCAGTGAACTTGCTGAGGATACACGCTGTCTTCTTAATGTCTGGGTCATTGATGAATATGTTGAACAGGACTGGGCTGAGTATTGACCCCTGGGGGACACCACTGGTTACAGGCCTCCAACTTGACCCTGCTCCATCAATGACAACCCTCTGAGTTCTCTCACACAGCCAGGACTCAATCCACCTCACTGCCACCTCCTCTAGCCCACACTTCCTTCATTTTCTAATGGGGATGTTGTGGCAGACACCATCAAAAGCCTTGCTCAAGTCAAGGCAGATGACATCTGCTGCTCTCCCCTCATCCAGCCAGCTAGTTATAACATCACAGAAGGCTATCAGATTGGTGGAGCATGATTTACCCTTGGTAAATCCCTGTTGACCACTTCCAATAACTTCTTGATCTTCAATATGTTTAGAGTTGACATCCAGAACAAGCAGTTCCATTATTTTCCCAGGGACAGAGGTGAGAATACTTAGCCTGTAGTTCCCTGGGTCCTCCTTCTTGCCCGTTTTGTAAACTGGAGTGATATTTGCCTTCCTCCAGTCCTCAGGCACTTCTCCTGTTCTCCATGACCTTCCATAAATGATGGAGAGTGGCTCAGCGATAACATCTGCCAGCTCTCTCAGCACTCGTGGGTGCATCCCATCAGGGCCCACAGACTTATGGCTGTCTTGTTTGGCCAAGTGGTCTCTAACCCAATCCTCCCCAACAGAGGGAAAGTCTTCCTCTCTCCAGACCATCCCCCTTGTCTCCAGGCTCTGGGATTCATGAGGGGCAGCCTTGGCAGTGAAGACCGAAGCAAAGGCGGCATTCAGCAGCTCCGCCTTCTCTGTGTCGTCCACCACCAAGGCACCCACCTCATTCATCAGTGGGCCTACATTTCCCCTAGCCTGCCTTTTTTATCGATCTGCTGAAAAAAAACTCTTCTTGTTCTCTTTAACTGTGGTGGCCACGTTAAGTTCTGCTTGGGCTTTCACCCTTCTAATTTTTCCTCTACATATCTTCACTACACCTTGCTACTGCTCATGACTAACCAACCCCTTTTTCCAGAGATTGTAGACTTCCCTTTTCTCTCTGAGGTCAAGCCAAAGACCTCTGTTTAGCCAGACTGGTTTTCTTCCCCCTCTGCTCCTTTTATGGGACCCGGGGATGGCCTTTTCTTGCGCTTTTCAGAGTTCCTCCTTAAACTATGACCAGCCTTCCTGGGCGCCTTTGCCCTTCAGGACTGTCTCCCATGGGGACACTCTCAACCATAGTCCTAATCAGGCCACAATCTGCCTTTCGGAAGTCCAAGGTGGCAGTTTTGCTGGCTCCCTGTCTTGTTTCTGCAAAAATTGAAAACTCTATTATCTCCTGATCACTCTGCCCAAGATGACCTTGAACCTTTACATTCCCCACAAGACCTTCTCTGTTAACAAGCAGCAGGTCCAGTAGGGCACTTTCCCTGGCTGGCTCGCTCACCAGCTGGGTTAGGAACTTGTCTTCCACACACTCTGGGAACCTCCAGGACTGTGCCCTTTCTGCTGTGTTATATTTCCAGCAGATGTCTGGGAAGTCCTCCACGAGAACAACGGCAAGTGATTGTGAGAGCTCTTCCAGTTGCTGATAGAATGTTTCATCAACCTCCATGTCCTGGTTTGGGGGTCTGTAATAAACTCCCACCATGATGTCTGCCTTGTTGGCCTTGCCCTTGAGTCTGACCCATAAGGACTCTATAGTGTCATTCCCATTTTTAACTTCTAGATGTTCAAATCTGTCTCTAACATAGAGGGCCACCCCACCACCTCTCCTTCCTTGTCTATCCCTTCTGAAGAGTTGGTAGCCATTGATTGCAGCACTCCAGTTGTGAAAGTCATCCCACCATGTTTCTGTGATGGCCACTATATCGTAATTTTCCTGCTGCACAGTGGCCTCCAGCTCCTCCTGTTTGTTGCCCATACTGCGTGCATTTCTGTAGATGCGCTTGAGCTGGGCTCCCAATTTCGCCCCTGTCCTTGGCCCTTTACCCCAAGGCTCATTACCATTGGCTCTGGTTTTATCCCCTTTCCCCCGTCTGCCTCTTAAACTAACCATTTACCATGAAATAACATATTTGCATCTGGACATTACTTGAAATACAGCAGAAGGATGTGTTTGTACATTTGGGAGCGAATACATGTTCAAGGCAGCAGGAGCTAGATCCACAGAATTACTGAAGTGCAGAGACCTGAATTGAAAAATTAAATTGTCAAATCCCTGCTTATTTAACATCTTATCTTTGGAAACACCTGATCTCAAGCATGAATAGAGTATCTTTCTTCTACGGGCAAGTGAAAGCAGTCGCTGTGCCTTGGGGTCAA
Organism: Tringa tobata; assembly: GCA_033628505.1. Classification (NCBI taxonomy): domain Eukaryota; kingdom Metazoa; phylum Chordata; class Aves; order Charadriiformes; family Scolopacidae; genus Tringa; species Tringa tobata. Next base: position 1,009,190 of record JAHREE010000152.1, read on the forward strand.
TGTGCTCATCCCCATAAGGCAGGAAGTGTAGTTTTGGTCTTGTCATGATGGAAGAGTCTCACCTCTGAGCTTCTAAGCAGCCCCAGCACTTTGCATGTTGGGAAATCATGAACATAGAAGGGAGAGTTCTTGTCTGGTAAACTGGGAGCAGAAAAAAGAGCTTGCAAAAGTCATGTCAATGCATCAAGGTCTGTCTGCTCTGCTGGGCTGGGCTGTGTCCTACACATTTCCCACAGCTTAGTTAGGCAGATGATTGTTCAGACTTTCATGACAGCTTATTTAGGCACCTAATTCCCTATATGTATAGCACAAGTGGGTTTTCATTAGCCACTTCTAGAGTGAATTCTGCCAAGAGTAAAGGTCCTTCAAAGCTAGGTATTACATTGCTTAATTGCTGTAACAGTAATTTACATGTATGACAGCTAAGATTTAAACCCAAATTTGAGTCTATGCTCTTTTGCTTACTGTAGTATCAAATAAGCAGATTTGGAGTGCCAGTGGGATGTTGGGTGCAGATGAGAACAGGATTTTGTGTTCTTTAATGTAATTGATGCCTATAGCTGTACGTGCACTGTCCATATATGTTGATACAGGGCTACAAACTCTCTTCTCTAGTGGGACATCTTTTTTAAGTTTCTTCAAAGAAATGCATCAACAGAAGTAAAACTTACATAAATAGGATTAAGAAAAATTAATAAGATATCAAGGGCACAAGCAAAAGAAGATACAAAAATATCCAGCATGTCCAGGGAAGAAGGAAGAGTGGAAAGAAAGTGACAGTTTCCATCTCCAAACACAATGCTTTTTTTGGCCACGTCTAACACCAATGTGAAAACCAAATGCTACTCCTCTCTTTGTGACACAGTTATCTTTCTTCTTTTTTGTGTGCCTTGATCAAGAAAGTAACGGTTTATAGTGTTTTTGTTTAGATTTTTATCCTTAGTTTCAAATTTTAGCACTCCAAAATGAACATGAACGCTTTCCTTAGAGCTGTGATTTCAAGCTACAGAAACCACAAGGGCATGCTGAGCTATGAGTTTATGTTTAATTTACATCCCAAAGGTTTTGTTCACAAGCAGAGTGCTTAAGTATTATGCTGTTTTAATAGAAAGTTTAGATATAGCCACCAGAGAATGGGTGTGCCAAGTCCAGTCAAGTCAGCCTTATTTAAACTGCTGCCGTATGACAGAAATGTATATGGGTTTTTTTCATAACCATAGCTTAGACAGGCTTAGTTAGTATACCCTTGTGTAACAGAGTTGAATTTCTAAATCATGAATACTATTCTGTCTTAAATGATCATTGAAGGATGCTTTGCCTGATGCCAACTTGCTGTGTAGCCAACATTGATATTCTTTCATTGTTCCCATTGTGCCTGTAGAATGGGAAATATTTAAACTGTAGGTTATCCCTGCTGGTGGGATGTTTTGCTTAGGGCAGTAATCATTCAGTCACTCAAAATCACACACGTCAGTTCTGTGTAAGAGCAAGAACTACTGACCTTCCCATTTAGAGGAAGAGTATTGGTTCAGTACTGTTTCGTGCCTATCAGTAGAAACCTTCCTTGTTTGAATTAGATGGATATTGGAAGTGTCCTACCTTTGACTTTAAATCAGTGGCACAGACATCTGTTAGATTAGCTTGTTTGGCTACTTCCCAAATGAGAACTGCAGGGGTGGAAAACAACATGAGTTGAGATTATTTGCCTCAGAGAATCGTTGTTTTCAATTTTTCTCTCTGTCAGTTCCAAGCTGTGTTTTATGTGCAGTACAGTCTTCTCCAATCCTTTGATATACTACTGTTTGCATTTCTCTGAAACTGTGTTTAAAGACTCTGCTTAAGAGGTTAGCAAGAAGCAGACAGCTAAGATATTTGGGAGTTTTGTTAAAGGAGCTACTGTGCACTCTAGGGTTTCAAAGTAGGAGAATGTGGTCACTACCGGTAATTACTTTTGCAGGTGACAGATGCAAACTTGATAGATATTTAATAGATACAATTAGTTTTCCCACTAAAAAACAAACGATGCTTTTTGCTTATCTGACTTGGGTTTGGTTTATCCTTATATTTCTTACCTACAGTTTGCTTAGTAGGAATTAATGTGAGGTTTCTCTTTTTTTTAATGCATTTGATGCCATTCTTTACCTTTTAAAACTCTAGCAATTCTAACACATTTATAAGAGCAGAGGATATGTTTTATGCTTCAAGCGCATATGTTCACTGGTAAGCTTGAATGCGGTATTTTACAGATCTCTCAAAATCTAGTGCTTCTTTAAAAGTATTGCCTGGTGTGGAAGAGCTTCTCTCTCCTATGTGGTTCTCATCCTTGCTTAGAAGGGACAGTTCTGAGTGGTGTAGTCTGCTGGGGGCAATCTGTGATGTTTAGCATAGTCCCTGTATTGGCATTTTTAGGATCAAAGTGAAAAAACTGCCTGCTGGCCAGAGGCTTCTCTAGCTTGGGAGAATGGTAGAGGTCAATTTTTATATTCTGATATGTAAGGACATGGTCCTAGACCTTTGTTCATTTTGTCCTTTGTGAATATGCTACAAAACTTTAGACATTTTGATCTTGCTTTATGCAGCTAAACTTTCACCGTGTAGATTTCTAAAGGTGTTATCCGGAGGACTTTCTAGCTGGTTATCTCTAACATTCCTGCAACAATGCCCCACAGTGAAACTGGCTTAGATGTTAATGCTGAAGACAAGCACTGTAGAATGTGTAGATAGAGCTTTTTTTTTTTCCCCTGCTTATTGCTGTTGCAGTACATTGAGTAACAATTTGGTGCCAAATCAACTTTAAAATGTTGTCTATGACAGTCATGTGAAGGCAGACATCACTCCAAGTTCTCAACTGCTCTACTTTCTAAATAGACTCCTCAGGACAGTCTCAGGTTGGCTGACTTCATCTGGTTAAACATTTCCAGACACAATCTGGAGGCTTATGAAGCTTGCACTTTTATCAGCAGTGCTCTCCCATACAGGTCTTCTATATTTAGTTCCATTTCTTAGCCTTCTGTGATGTCAGTATTAATCAAATCTTAGTCTAATAGATGTCCTTTCATACAATATCCCAAACTATTGATTCAGTTGTGTTAGAAGATCCACTATTTTCATTCTTTCTATTTAAAAAAAAAAAAAAAAAAAAAGAAAGAAAAATATCCTGCAGGGTTTTGCAGTTCACGTGAATGTTTTCACATCCAGTGGCTGGAGGTCTTCAACTACTTAAGTTTTAAGCAGAATCTAGGAAAGGTTGGAATCCCACACTAGGACAATTTCCTCTGCTGGGGAATTTCAAACCGACTCTTTCAGCCCCAGTCCTGCTAGAGACAACTGTGCCTTTGCCTGAGTTTATTGCTAGCCAACTGCTAGCCAACCTGTTGAAGATGAAAAAAACTTTAACATTCAACCCTTGCAGAGGACATCTGCATTAGAGAAGGCTTCTGTGAGAGGTTTTTGTGATGATATTGAGTGCATTTGCCTTTACTGAAGACTGTCAATAAAGCCCTTAGCTGGGAACATGAGGACTAATGTTTCTCTCCATAATCGTATCTGCAGAAAGAATTTTTAGGAATAAATAAATGAATGAATAAATGACAAATAAATAAATATATAAAATACTTCCAGACATCCCTTCCAACCTCAAGACATTGATTCCTTTTTTTAAGTGCAAGTTCAAAGTCGTAACACAACTGTTATTCTTTCTGTTTGGTTTTTTTTTTTTTTTGAGATCCACTTCAGAAAACTAGCCTGAAAATAATGAGTTTCTAAGAGTACAGTAACAAATGAACCATCAATTCCTTATTTTAGCAAGACAAACTCAGCAGCTAAAACATTGTTTTCTGTTTCAGCAGTGAGGTCATGGAAGAAGTCATTTCGCCCTGTAATTTCCATGGCTCAGGAATTAGGAAAGCCAGAAAGTCTGAAACTGAAGTTATGTAATGCAATGAAAAAATATTATTATGTTCTGCTCACACTATGATCTTTGAAAAGTACCCATTATAGGAGCGAAATATCAATTCAGAAGGGCTTTTAATGGTGGAAATAAATGTACATGAACAGATTTTTCAAAAGTGCACAAACAGTATCAGAATTTTCTTGCAGAAAGAGGATTTCAGCAAGAAACTCTCCTTGTGTGGTTCTCATGGTTGTCAAGACAATTTGGAATGACAAAAGCTTCTTAACTGCCAAGAATAAATTTAGAAAGAATGATGCCTCGATTATTCAAAAGTGCTTGTGTAAATGATTTTATTTTTCAGAAGTTTTGACACCACCAGTTTGAGAGAACCTAAAATTTGCTCTATGGGATCAGTTCAAAGACAATGATAAGATTGGAAATATTTCCTTGTGAACTCAAGGCATTTGTACATTTAAAGTGTTAGATTAACACTTTTCTTAGAGTAGAAGTTCAAATAATTTGAAATGAGTAAGTAGACTTGTTTTCCTCAGTTTAATACCTTTTCAGCCGATTTAAAAAAAACACCAAACCAAATTAAATTAATTTTGATTATTTTACTATGTAATTTTGGCAGGAAAAAATAGAATTACCTTAATTTTATCAAAACCTCACCAAAACGTTTTACCATTGCCTTCAGTTAGTCCTCAAGAAGATCTAAGACAAACATTAGAAGTACAAAAGTCCAGATACATTTTTGGTTTTTCAACTGAGAAAGCTTGAACCTTGAACCTGATGAGAACTCCCTCATTGCTATGCTACTTCACAGTCTGCCTTCTGCATCCCCATTTTTGATGAGTTTTAAAATACTAATATTACTGCTGACAGGTTGGCCTGGCTGTGTGACGTTGTTCCAGCTCTTTTTCTATCCCGATTCTTTGTAGAGTTGTAATGTAGATAAACAGCCTTCACAGAAGAATCCTGGCATTAATTTCTTATTCTTATATAAATCTCGTTGACATTTAAGTTTTTTTTCACAGACAGGCTTTACTTTTCTAAGAGCTGTATACTGAAGTTTAGTGTCTCTACCATTAGTAACAGGTATCATCTTGCTCTATCATCCAGTTGCTTCCGAGTCTCAAAATGGAGTAATGAAAATTGTTTACTTTCTTCTGTACTGTTGCAGCTTTCCTCACTGTTATTATTTTTAAACATTCTTCATCAGTTTGAATTTTCCCTGTTGTATCACTGTGCAGTTGTAGAGCAATATCTAAATCATTTACAACTTGTTTCTTCATTTGTTTCTTCTCTGTTTCTATATTCAGCTTCACAAAATATTTTGGACATTCTTTTTGTGTTTAACAATCCAGTACGCGTGTAATCCCTGGAACAACATATAAAATACAGAATATATGTCAACAAGTCATTTATGACTCCCCACGTAAAATGACTTGTTATCACTAACACCGTGACTGTGCTGCCTCCTACAGCATACCAAAGACTTTTCCCTCCTTTGAGAGTTAATTTGTTTGAAAACAGAAATGGGGACTTGAATATAAAAATATTTTTTACTGCCATGTCCATTAGGTGCAAGAAATTGCAATCTGTGGGAAAGTAAATCCTATCTAATCTTTCTAATCTAACCTAATCTAATCTATTTTTTTTTTTAAATATAGTTATTGTATACTTTAACACTAAAGGACTTTGAGGCATGTATTTGCTGTCCTTTGCAAGTAATTTTGATTAGAGAGGACCAGGGAATATACTTGTCATCAAAAGACAATATCACAGTTATGTTTCTGGTCCCTCAGCCAATTTTTGTTCAGATTACTGTCCTGGTTTCAGCTGGGATAGAGTTAATATTTTTTTTCTCATGGTTGCTGTGTTTCTGATTTGGTATGAAAGGAATGTCAATAATGCCTATCAGTTTAGTAGTTTCCAGGTGATATTTATATTTTTTAAGGGCTTTTCTTTGCTTCCCATAAAGGCTGATAAGGAACATAGACAGACTGATGGAATGGACAATGGAATATTCCGTACCATAAACATCATGCTCAGTATATAAATGGGGTTGGCCAGGGGGAGGGGAGCACTCGTAATCACTGCTCAGGACAGTGCAAATTCATTGGGTGGTAGAGTGACTTCTGTCGTTATTATTATTATTGTTATTATAATTTATTGTTTTTATTTTCCTTCTCCGTTATTGTTCTATTAAACTATTTCAGCCCACCAGTTTTTTCCTTTCTCTTTCCCCTCCTTTTCTCCCTCTTCTCCCTGTCTTTCTGGGGGAAGGAGAGGTACTCTGTGAGCGGCTGCGTGGTCGCAGCCGCTTGCTGGCATAAGCCCATGACAATGACAATGTAATTATTTTTCTTTCAGAATAATTATGATTACATTAAAATATCAAGTGGTGAATTGATCATAATTCTGTCCTGACTTAAATGTTTGAATTCATGAATTAAAAAAACCAGTTAAATTATTCTAATCACCCTGACAATTTATCTGCAAAATAGTTTTCTTCAACAAGGAACATAATGTAGGTATTGTAAACAAATTTGATAATTGAAGAACATCAAACATTTGAAATACAACTTAAATATAAGTATTTGACTTCAATGTCTATTAGATAAATCAAGATTATTTTAGCCTCAAATTAAAATCCCACAATTTATTTTGGCATCATATTCTGAACTTGCAACCATAAGAACCCCAACAATTCTTTGCTTTCCATTGCTTGCAGGAACTGTCGTTCAAGTTAGAATACATACTCATTAACAATGCAAAAGAGACAGCTATAATAAGCCTATTTATTTCACTTGTCACGGTTAGGGGCTTTTTTGACCTGTTTTTTATAAATTACTGAAGGCTAGCCCAAAATTCAAAATGTTTTAACTTGGTGTAGTTGGGATTAGTTTTACTTAATCATTTTGGTGATTAAAATACTCTAAATTATTTTTTAAACAAACAGTTGACTTCAAGCCTAACCTCTTTAAAGATTCTGAGGACAATTTTGGAATGTGACTTGGGTATATTAGCCATGTTAAGAAAGTTCTACAAATTAAATAAATTGATTAATTTACAGAACTTTTCAGAGGGTCATACAAAATTGTACATGTTGGATCACACTCTTTTTTTTTTTGCTCATGCTCATATAAGTCTTCCCCTGGAGAATATTTGTCATAAGAACTGTCATTTAAATTGTTTTTCCACTGAATAAGCAGACAACGCAGAAGTCTAGATTCCCATCCGCTTCACAAGAAATTGGATATGGCAGTATTAAGTCTATGGGGAGAACACAGTAGGGGCATTGCTCCAACTCACAGAGCCAAATTCAGCTCTGCAGCATGATTGCACCACTAAAAAATTTTTTCTTCACTTACAGTTGTAAGCGATTGGGGCAAGGCTTACCAAAGACCAGGGTTTGCTGTATGTAAATACCCAGGAGAATCTAGTTCCTTGGACAAAGCTTATCATCAGGCTGCAACTTCTGGTGATTGCTTTACTCAGTGAACACTACCACCAATTCAAAGTGGATTCCTTAAATACAAGCTGGGGTCTTCCCCCTTAAGTAGTTTTTTATCCACCTCATGTGCCAGTTATTAATTCCCGGCTTATACAGCTATGGTTTATTTTGTAGGCTCTAAACAGCTCCCTGGGAGGAATCACAGTGTGTGAGGCATCGCAGTAACAATTTTCCTACTACTCCAACTATTTTGTTTAGCTTTTTTAAGTGTACAGAGTGTTTGCTTCCAGAAATTATACTCTCATCTCTTCAAAAGAACATTAAAGGCAATATTCGTGTCAAGCCAGCAGTGCCAGCTGTTTAATTTGCCACAAAAACCTATGAAATTCTTCAGTGAGTATATATCATCATTAAAGTTGCAACAGACAGATAACAAGGAAAAGCAATTTAAAAACATTGAGGAAGAGAAAGCTACTTTTCTGGGAAATATGTGAATCCTGTACACTATCACATTGCTCTGAACAATGTTAATTTAGATTTAAAAACAGATCTGTTAAGCAATCAATGACACTAATCTTTAGAGCTTTCCAGGGAAAAAAAAAAAAGCAAAAAAGTGAAAAAAAAAAAGGAAATTTTTACCAGTCTACTGTCACATGCAGCTGTAAGTTAATCAAAGTGTGGAATGACAGAAGGAGGTGTCATGATTCAGCAGTTAGTGTCACAGAGTGATTTTTTGGTCAGGACACTACTGAATGTAGCTGTAGATACTGCCAAGGTAAAGAATATTCAATAATTCCATTGCTCATATCCCTGTAGAAATTAAAACACAAAGCACCTTATCCCCATCACAGTGGAAACAGAAAATAAAGATGCAACGTTCCTTGATAATTACACTTATCTGTTACAATAAGTATACCATATGAATCGGAATTGGAATTGGGAATGGAAATGTATGTTATAAAACAGTCACTGAGATGATGCCTCCAGTATGTTGGAAGATAGACTAACATACATGGCACATATGGGTTTTTAGTACTTTGGATACTATGTGGAACTGCCAAGTAAGGTTTTAAATATGCAAATTTTAAGGTAAAATCTTGGAAACATAAAATGTTGCATGCAGAAACAAGAAGATACAAATTACCGACATTTTGTGAAGATAAGAAATTTCCGTTGTTGTATGCTTAGTTGGTTCAGCAAAGCACAATGTATGTCTTCAGGTGTTCCTTCACAGAAACATTCTCCATATTTTTTTTAGTTTAAGCATAGTCTCAAGAAGAAATAAAGCAACTCCTTCTTACAGAAAATCCTGGGTACTTTTTTCTAAAGCTGTGGATGGAGAAAGCATTCAATGAATCATTGAAATGAAAATTTAGGTTATGTTTGCTAATCCAGTGTAGTCAAAAAAGACCTTCTAAATAACTTAGGGTTAAAAATGGATATAATCTTGTTTCTTTCACTCCCTAAGCAGAACAACCATGAAAACCACCTGTAGTACCTTTTTGGGTGGTCCTCTTCAATATTTCCTATATCCATTAAAAACCTATGAACTAGGGAACTGCATAATAAATATTCTTAAAAAAAGCATATAATCAGTTAAATTGCTATAATCAGTTAAAGTTGGGTTTTTTTCTGCTTTAGCTCTTAGGTTGACACAATTTTTTAAACTTTGACATGGTTTATCCCCTGCAACTAGGACCACAGAGTCATTCACTCAGTTACCCCACAGTGGGATGGGGGAGAGAATTAGAAAAGCATAAGTGACAGAACAAGTGCGTTGAGATAATGAAGATTTAATAAGTAAAGAAAAAACTTGCAAATAGTAAATAAGTACATTTACAATTTTATGTACGCAAAAAATAAAGCAAAAAGCACGCAAGCAAAGCAAAGCAAGGAATTCATTCACTTCTTCCCATTGCCAGGCAGGTGTTCAACCACCCCTAGGAAAACAGGGCTTCATCACAGGTAAGAGTGACTTGGGAGGATGAAACACCACCATTCCAAACATGCTACTGTTTCTGCTCCTTCCCCCAGCTTTATATACTGACTATGACTTCATGTGGTATGGAATACCCCTTTGGTCAGTTGTGGTCAACTGTCATGGCTGTGTCTCCTCCCAGCTTTTTGGGCACTCCTAGTCTACTGGGAGTAGGTTCTGAGGAGCAGAAAAGGCCTTGAGTGGTTAGCAATAACCCAAAACATCAGTGTTTTACCAATGTTATTTTCATCCCAAAACCAGAACATCACTATCGCAGCTGCTAGTGAGAAAGTAAACTCTATCCCAACTGAAACCGTGACAAAACTTTAAAACAGTACTATTCATGTTTTTCCCCATTTCATTCTCTACTGGGTTATGACAAATGTATGTAGCTATATGTGAAAGGACTGACCTGTTAGTTTATACTTTTTAAATTTTTAATTACATATTATGTCACATACAGCATGATATTTAAAGGGATACTTATATTTCTTATTTACTGAGCAGGTTGTCTAACATTAGAAATATATCTGTTTTTACTGTACTCGCATATTATAGCTCTTGCACAGCAAGGCTTGTACAGCCTATGTTTCATGGGTTGATCTCTTTAAACTCCTTTGAAAAACAAATAAATCTCATCAGTCCAAACCACAGCAAATTTTAGAATGTTTCTTCTCAGAAACCTTTAAGCTTCTTCCCCTACCAACATTTCATATCCTGTATGAAGTTGCTTAAAAATTTACTTATAAATTCTGTTTTTCAGGACAATATTTTCTAAAGCATGTATTATTTTTTTTGGCAAGGTCTTCTTTCTAAAATGGCTTGAAGACAATCGGAATTAGCTAAAACTCCTATTGGAATAGTTGAATATACACAAAAAACAAATAACCAAACCCATAAAAAAGATGTTTGAAAGTTTTAGCAAGTGTTTTATAGTAACTTGATCTTTCATTCAGTATAAGATTAAATGACTACTAGATTTCTGAATAGAAGCATTATCTGCTAGATATAGAGTTATCTGCTAGATACAGAGTTATGAGGGCTGTTTTTTGTTTGTTTTGGGTTTGGGGTTTTTTGTTTGGTTTTGGTGTTATTTTTTTTAAATATATGAAGTAGTATAAGCTCTATTGCTTGTATATTTCTACCTATGCAATCCCCAAACTTCAAGTCTTACATCCAAATGTTTGGCATTTGTCTTTTTTCACAAAATGTTCCATATACCTATACCTATATCATACCAAGAAATGAAGGTGTTGTGCTTCAAAAGCTTTTCAACAGCCCTAGGGGACTGCATGAAAACTTCAATAGTGACCATGGACTAAAGATAATCTTCTCATTCTCTCATCACCAGACTACCTGAGTTATCTGGGGAGTTGGGGTTTTTGTTTTGTTTTGTTTTCCCAAAGCCAACCTATTTGTTAGTGTTTTTGTATTTTCCCGTATTTACATTTTTGTTAACGATCTTCTCCTTTTTCTGCAAAAAAATGAAAATGCAAAAAAAATTATGTCCAAATGAACTCCCAGAAATTCTTTATACTGATCTTTTTTCATTAAATTTTAAAAAAGGAATACACTTCCCTTAATAAAGACACAAGATTTACTGCAACTCTTCGCGGATAAACCCAAATTGTATGAAGTTTCTTGTGGAAGAAGAAAATTTATTGAGATAATTTCCTACTTATTATCTGTCTAATTCACCTGGCACACCTTTTTGGAGTCCATCATATTTTCAAAGTTGGAGTCAGTGACACTGCAGAATATGTTTTGTGGCGGATTCAGTCCATCAGCCATGAACTATTGGACCTCATACCTCTTCTCCTGGATGAAATATTAATTCTGCAGCTCCTTTGGATATTCTTAGCCACATTTTGATACTGGAAATGATTCAAAGAAATTACACAGCTGCCTTGCAGTGATTTTGTCAATTACTGGAGTCTGAAAACATACCTTTTGTTGCCCTGTCTCCACTGCTTGTGCCACCAGTGATAGAAATAGTAGTGCCATCCTAAATGCTGCTTGATATACAAGAATACAGCATAGGAATTTCACATTTGTGACAAAATTAACTTCCCCTGAGCATCACTTCCATTAGTTTCAGCATAAAATCCACTATTTGCAACTATTGTGTTTCTCTACTTTTATAAAGATGAAAAGCACGGTTTTGTTACAAGATTAAGAGACAGAGAACAAGCTTCCTGGACAGATGAAAGTAAAGCAAATACCCCTATCTTAATCATCAGGTAAGAGACTATGATATTCATGAGTACACAAAGAACAAATATATATATATTTGTTGATAATATATATTTATGATCATACATGAGTATGAGAAAATACTTATGTGTGGCCTGTCTTCAAAGTAGAAAGATTGTGACAGATCTCCTTTTGTGCTCAAATTTAAGATATAGAAAGTATCAAAATGGGGTAGCTTTGTCTAAGCTGAACTCATGTAATCAGAAGAAAGGATGCTTATGATGTTACAGAATTTACATCACAAAAGGTTCTTACTCTGAAAGATATCTTTAATTGGGGAGCAAAAATGACCCTTTTGTTTACATATTTCTTCTTTGCTCTCTGCTTCCTTCTCTCCTCCTCTACCTTCCACCAAAATATTTCCACAGTGCTTTCAATAATCTGAAAATAGACCAAAGCCAAAAATTGTCAGTTTGTCATTCCTAATGTATTGAATATGGTGAGGTGTTAAAATACTATCATGAACCTATTATGACAGTATTTGATCAATACAAAATGCATCACTGTGAGATGAGAGGATCCAGTTAGTGTAATCATTGTCATGATTCTGGCTGAATGTGCTTTTGAAAGTAAGAATATAAAGAAAACACTAAATCCTCTCAGGAATGTCAGTATCTCACCCATATCTGTAACTTTTTCCAGCCTCTGTCTGCCCCAAAAATGTCTTTTTTAACTACCCAGGATAAATGTAATCCTACAGCACTTTGCTGTTTCTTGCCTGGTAAGCCACATATAGGCTTTTGTATTTCTTCAAGTATGAGAGGGAAAAAAAATGAGATTAATAACGGGAAGATTTGCAAGCACATCATTACCTACTTTATTTTTTTTATTTTTTAATTCTCTACCATTCATGTAAGAATATGCAATGAATGCTTTGGAAATATTTAACTAGTAAGGAAAAAAGTGAATACATATTACTGGTGATACCATGCCAAATATTTTTGTTTATCGTGCTCATGGAGAAAAGTAATCGCAGGTTTAAATCTTAAAATCTGCAGGTACAATTTTCTGATAATCTGTGTTTGCACTGCCATATCCATTTATTTCCAATTCACTTTATCAAAAATGAGACTGCAATGGGGATTCTCGTGTGACTGATGCATGTCTAAGATGTACCCAAAGGCCAAGTGCAGCTTGGAAAGGCCAGTCTCAAATCCCTTGTCCTGCAGGCATTTTACCCAAGCAATTCTAACAGAACTAAATCTAGCCAGGGATGTCAAAGACAATAAGAAAAACTTCTATAGATACGTCAGGGAAAAAGGCAAGACTAGGGAAGTTGTGGGCCCTCTCTGGAGGAAACAGGAGACCTGGCCACCCGGGATGTGGATAAGGCTGAGCTACTGAACAACTTTTTTGCCTCAGTCTTCACCGGCAAAGGCTCTAACCACACTGCCCAAGTCATGGAAGGCAAAAACAGGACCTAATGAAATCCATCCACGGGTCCTGAGGGAGCTGGCAGACAGTGTTGCTAAGCCCCTTTCCATCATATTTGAGAAATCGTGGCAATCTGGTGAAGTTCCTGCTGACTGGAAAAAGGGGAACATAACCCCGATATTCAAAAAAGGAAAAAAAGAAGACCCAGGGAACTATAGGTCAGTCAGTCTCACTTCTGTGCCTGGCAAGATCATGAAGCAGATCCTCCTGGTGTCTCTGCTAAGGCACATGGAAAATAAGGAGGTGACTGCAGACAGCCAACATGGCTTCACCAAGGGCAAATTGTGCCTGACAAATTTGGTGACCTTTTATGATACTGCCACAGATTTGGTGGACAAGGGCAGAGCAACAGACATCATCTACCTGGACTTATGCAAAGTGTTTGACACCGTCCTGCACAACATCCTGGTCTCAGAATTGGAGAGTCATGGATTTGATGGATGGACCACTTGCTGGATAAGGACCTGGCTGAATGGCTGCACTCAAAGGCTTGTCGTCAATGGCTCAATGTCCAATTGGCAGCCAGCGACAAGTGGTGTTCCTCAGGGGTCCGTACTGGGCCCAGTGCTGTTCAGCATCTTTGTTGGAGGCATGGACAGTGGGTTAGAGTGCACCCTCAAGCAAGTTGATGATGACACCAAGCTCAGTGGCGCGGTTGACATGCTGGAGGGAAGGGATGCCATCCAGCGGGATCTGGAAAGGTTTGAGAGGTGGGCTCGTGCAAATTCCATGAAGTTCAACAAGGCCAAGTGCAGGGTCCTGCACCTGGGATGTGGCAATCCCAGGCACAAATACAGGTCGGGTGGAGAATGGCTTGAAAGCAGCCCTGAGGAGAAGGACTTGGTGGATGAGAAGCTCAACATGAGTCGGCAATGTGCACTGGCAGCCCAGAGAGCCAACTGCATCCTGGTCTGCATCGAGAGAAGTGTGGTCAGCAGGTCACAGGAGGTGATTCTACCCCTCTACTCTGAGGTCATGAGACCCCATCTGGAGTACTGTGTCCAGCTCTGGAGCCCTCAACATAGAAAGGACATTGACCTGTAACAGGTCCAGCAGAGGTGGTCTGATCACGAAGTTGATCAGAGGGATGGAGCACCTCCCCTATGAGGACAGACTGAAAGAGCTGGGGTTGTTCAGCCTCGAGAAGAGAAGGCTCCAGGGAGACCTCAGAGCAACCTACCAATATCTGAAGGAGCCTACAGGAGAGCTGGCAAGTGACTCTTTGCCAGGAAGTGTAGTGACAGGGCAAGGTGTAACAGTTTTAAATTGGAAGAGCGGAAATTTCAACTAGATACCAGAAAGAAATTCTTTCCTGTGAGGGTGGTGAGGCACTGGAACAGGTTGCCCGGAGAAGCTGTGGATGCCCCATCCCTGGAAGTGTTTAAGGCCAAGCTGGATGGAGCTTGGAGCAACCTGCTGTAGTGGGAGGTGTCTCTGTCCATGGCAGGGGGGTTGGAACTTGATGATCTTTAAGGTCCCTTCCAACTCTAACCATTCTATGATTCTATGAATTTTTCACAGATGCAGAGCTGCTCAGTGATCTGATGCACTGCTGAAGGGATCTATCTTTTCTAAAGCCACAGAGGGTTGTCTGAGTCATGTATACATGTACCAGATGGAACAATATACAGGAAAATACAGAGTTTGTATAAAATACACTATACTGCTTTGGTATTTTCTTACTTGTAGTAGGTTGAGAAACATTACTGAACATATACAGCCATGTCCAACAGGCTTTGTTTTCCAGGCAATAAACAACAGTGGCAAATATTAGCATTTAAAGTAATAATGGCATGTACAACCCTCGTGAAGATGACACTGTAATTCTAACATAGCATCAGCTTAAGGCATTGCGAAGCAGCTCGATTATATGACCTGTCATATACAGGACACAAACACTGATTCAATTTGGTCCTGGGTGAGTGGTGATAAACATTATAAAGTCAATAAAGCTTAACTTAAGAAGCTCCTATCTTCAGGCACAGGCAAGAGTCACATACAAACCTCAAGAAATGTTTCTGTGTGTAAGAACAGATTCTTCAGAAGGGTTGGTCACTGTGAAGTGTCTGTCACTTCAACATATTTCACTGAATATATGAGCAGAAGAACATCGCTTTACGTGACCTTGACTGATGTATCTGATACCTCCACTTGCAATACAGTTTAGTACAGAAAAAAAATACTTTCCTTTCCTCGAGGGAAAGAGTGAAAAAGAAGAAAAAGGACAGTTGATACTCCACAGGTTTTATTGAAGTGATATTTTAAAACAAAATAATCAAGAAAAAATGTAGAATATTAACCTTTAAGAAAAAAGAGTGCTAAATTTTTAACCGAAATTGAAACAAGACTCTTTTTTAATTAAATATCAATACTTGTAATACTAATACGAAAAGCAATCAACAGAGAGTAATCTGATGATAAGGCATCATAGCTTTAGGTTACATTTTTTTGCAGCATAATTTCCTTGAAACATGTAGAAAGTTGTTGCAAGATAGACTGAATTTCCTCGTTTCCATATAAGCCAGTTTAAACTTTCCTGCAATATTTTGTCTCATGCTAAAGGTAAGAGGTATTTAATTAATCTTTTAGTTTTTAGGTACACCTATAAACTACTATTATGTGCATATATACATGCATGTAAACGTTTCTTCTTCCTTTTGAGGATAATAGCGTATGTATATTTTGACATGAATGTCTCTACAACAGTAAATGCAGCAATCTGTTAAAATTAAACAGTGACTTATAGTTATAGTCTTATATTTGTATATATTTATATATTTGTGTATATACACTGTATATATATTTTACATATAAATCTGCACTTTTTAAAAGTTATGCATTTGAAAAAGAAACTTTCTGAAGTTGGTGATAGAATATATGAGATTTTTTTTCACTTTTTAGAAAAGACATACTATAAGGTGAATGGCTTGATTTTATTCTTATTTTTTCATATTTGCTGCCTTGTCTACAGCTTCCTGTTGGGTGTCTTTCCAAACAGAATGTAGGAATCCCACCTTATCTTTCCTCTTACTGTACTTTCCAATATTTGTCAAAGTCAGGGACCAGCTGTGTCATTGCCATATGTAGCACCTCTGCTCTTAAATCACAGTGGTCTACTGGAGTACCCAAAAATTCTATGTCCTTGGGTATGTCAGTTCTCATTGAGAGCAGGACAAAATTAAAATATATCTGACAAGCATTTGATATTGTTGATCTTCCCAAAACCATCAACTCAGCATCTCTGTTCAGAGATCTTCTAGGATGAAGTCCTTAATATTTCTTTTACTAAATCCCATAAAAATTGGCAGAGAATATAATTAAGTATAAAAAGGACTACTAAAACCAAACCAAAACAAAAATAAAGATACTTAAAATGAGACTATTGTGTGAAAAAATAATTTCCTCTCTCATAACAAACACATCTACCAGCTTGTAATGCTTTCTTATCAGATTAATTAAAGAAAGGTTGGCAAAATTTCACCATCATTGACCTTTTATTGGTGATCTTCATTGGATATCTGGGGTCATTCTACCTCTAAACAGCAGCTTTCATATCCATACTTGTTTCCACTTTGGTTGAATTAAATTTAAAATACTCTCAGCTTTGCCCAGAAAAGGCAGGGGAGCTATAATTTACAATAAGCACATTTTAATTCAGATGTGGAAAGGTAATCAAAAAACTGATCAAGGAAACTCACTTAGGGGACTTTATGTGCACAGCTTATCATCTTCGGTAGCATTTAGCAAAGTGGAAGGTGTGATTCTAACCAATGCTGTTTCAAGGAACGTGCAGAAATACCATACATATAGCTGGCATGGTATCACCAGGAACATGGATTTGGGTTTTGGATTTTTTTCTCAGGAAAAACAAATTCAAAGCATATATTTTTCCTAATATGGATATTAAAAAAAATTTTTACAGAGAAAGAGTTATGAGCACTGGAATGGGCTGCCCAGGGAAATGGTTGAGGCACTATACTTGGAGGTTTTCAAGAGATGGGTTGACATAGGGCTTAGAGACATCGTTTAGTAATGTGGGAGGTTTTTTTTTGTGTGTAGTGATTTTTTTGGGAGGCAGGGGAAGGGTTTGTGTGTGTTTTCTTTTTTTAATCAGACTTAGGTTGATGGTTGGACTAGATGATCTTAAAGGTCCCTTCCAACCTAAACGATTCTATGATTCTATATGTAATTACGGAAATTATAGAATCGTAGAATGGTCAGAAGGGACCTTAAAGATCATCTAGTTCCAAGCCTCCTGCCACGGGCAGGTGCACCTTCCACTAGAGCAGGTTGCTCAAAGACCTATCTACTCTGGCCTTGAACACCTTCAGTGAAGGGGCATCCACAACTTTATGGAAGATGAAGCACAAGGAGAGTGTACATTGTTTTACCAGTTTGCAAAATAATACTGCTATTAATGGCTAATAACTCACAGCTGTGCAGGACAGGCAGTATGGCGTGTAATAAATGAGATATGAAGTATTGGGCAATATAGTGAGGTGCCCATGCTGGTTTATATTCAATGCACCTGTTGAATTTCTAGGGAAGATCTAGTGAGAAGAAGATATGCTATTTTGTGAAGAACCTGTAGGACTACATACTGATGAGGCATAACACATACTGCTTTTAGCAGAACAACAAAAACTCTTGGAATTAGAACAAACATCAGCTTGAAGTTAGTGAAAGACATGTTTTGCTCATGAATACACAGTCTCAGTCCTTCAAGACTTTTCTTTGATCTGGGATTTCAACCTGTCAAAGCTTCTGACCTCTTCATATAGCTTATGTGATCAGATGCAAGTCAGTGTTCATAATCACTGTGGTTTCTTCTGAACCTCAGTGGGCCATTTCTAATGGTAGGTTCATCCATGTTCCTCAAATGGTGGAAAGGAGATACAAGTTTTCATCATCCACTCAAACGCCTTCAGAGTTATTTTCTCTCTTCTTTTCATAGTTGTAAGTGATTTTGCAGAGCAAGGATGTTGGGTGTTTCTAATTTAGATGGTGTGTTAAATGTCATATGTTGGGTATTAAAGAGAGCGGGCAAACATCTGTTTGTAAAACCTTAATCACCTACAGTCCAAGGACAACAAAACCCAAGCACAGAATTCATGTTCAATTAAAAAATGTTATGGATTCATTACTATTATAATTTAAAACTGGGTTTGAAGAACTGATTGTAAATAAAAGAAAAAAAACCAACAACAATACAACTAATATAGACTCCTATGCTTCAAAAGTCCTCAGCTGTAGGTCTAACTTAAAGTTCTAGTACA
This sequence comes from Tringa tobata, assembly GCA_033628505.1. NCBI lineage: Eukaryota > Metazoa > Chordata > Aves > Charadriiformes > Scolopacidae > Tringa > Tringa tobata. The sequence continues at coordinate 1,027,483 of JAHREE010000152.1, forward strand.
GAGTATAACACATTAAGCCTGAACTTTAAATTTTATTCTAAAATGTTGCAAAGTAAAAACTAATAAATCCAGACACCTTTTTGTAGTAAACTAATTTAATTTGTTATTTAATGAGAAATTTTTTACCAGATGGAACCAGGTGTAAATGTTTTTAAATGACCACAAAAAGGAGATATTTTGAGTGGTACACAATGAAACTCTACATCCCCTCTGGAACAATACACTGTGGATGATAAAAGTGGACATGGATTGAAAAAGTGACTAGATTCACTTGTGGAAGAAAAATCCACCAAATACCTTTATTGTTTAATATCTGACCTGTTCCATGCCCTCCTCCTGGTGTCTGCCAGCAATCATTTCTGGAGAGGGCATGTTTGTCTGGATTGACTTTTAGTCTAGCATTGTATAAGCAACGTGACGCTTTTACTTAAAATACTGATCAGGATATAGATACTGGTGTGGAAATGAGCGACTGGCATTCATTGCCTGTTGTGGTGTTCCAGGAGGGCCTGAAGGAAGACTTTGCTGATTCAGGCTATTTCAAAGGTGACAACATGCCATATCACCCTGGGAGATACAGTGCTCACAACACCTTGCCAGACTTTGATGGCCTTTATGTATCCAAACAAAAATGTCAAAACTAAGTCCTTTGGGAATGACGGCTTGGGCATTGCACAGAGTTAGGATGTTTCACTAAGACAGCTGGCCCAGCCCAATGTAAAAATTCATCAGCTGAGCTTGGAACACAAGTTATGAGTCTTGGCAGCCAATATTTTGGCAATGTGTTTGTGATAAGCTGTAAAGCAGTTTGTGCTTGGCTATCAGCCTCTGTCAGTGTGGGTGTTTGTTCCAGATTTTTTAAGCCAAATCGGTCTGTTTTCTCAAGCCAAATCGGTCTGTTTTCTCAAGATCACCAACACAGACCAAGATATGTGCAGGTCTGTTGCAAAATATCTTACAGCTGCAAGAGAGGAGACTAGACATTTGTAGACAGTAGATCTGGAGAAGTTTTTATGTGAGGTTAAGTGAAGTTTTCTCAAAATTCAAGAAAAATAGTTTTAATGTATTTAATTCTCCTGATTTAGTTAAAAAATTGGATAAATTGGTGGAATATATTTGAAAGGGTGATTGCAATTTTTTTTGTTTTAAAAATAGCATCTTTTCCTTAATTTTTGTTTCACTATGAAAATAAAATCAGGACAAAACCACTGGTTTAAAAGAAGTCATCTTATATATATATTTACCTGAGCTAATAATCCAATGGTAATCATTACTCATGCCCATGTAATTTCCAGCCAGAGAACACTTTTAATCTGAATGTGACCGTAACTTGCTAAGTACCACCTAGCTTTTATTTTTCCCAGCTTTTTTAGAAAGCTATTGAGTTACATGGATTCTTAGGTTTCACAGAACAGATGAAACTGGAAGTAGAAAACATGGTCCTAAAAAGACCAGAAAAAAAAAAAAAAGTGAGCTGTGTTTTTCTTTGCCATTGCATAACCACTATAAGGTAAAGTGACATTTCATGAGAGCCTTGTGGACTAAAGTAATGACAAATGAAAATGACTGAATTACCTTACTTCAGGTTGAAGTGAATTGTTCCCTGAAAGTGCCGTCTTCACCACACCTTTCACTCAAAATTCAAGAAAAACGAGGTAGTTATATTCTTCACTGTATTTTTTTTAATTTCTGAAACGTAAAATTTTATTTCCCTGAGTATAATAAAAAAAGCAGAAGGCTATTTCCACAATTGCCAACAGTAGAAAGTATTGATCCATCTCACGTCGTTGCTCCATTTCACTTGGTTCTATTGCACATATGCCATACAGTTAAAATATAAGGATTAGTCCTGTTTCCAACATCTCCATCTGGACAGTCAGATGTCCAGAAATGGTGGACTACCATCCAAAGCAATAGAATTGGTAAGCCCACATTTGCTTGGTGCAGAAATTTCCAATGTTGCTTTGGTGAGCTCTGATATTAAACGATGGTTTTGGCTCTGTCTGCACACTCTTGTTCCAACCCATAGCTAACCTGTCTGCCTGGCACTGGCTGAGTGAGATTGCCATGAGGGCAAGAAGTGTACGTAGACTACAGCCAAGAACACAGAGCCATGCCAATGAAAATGCCAAACCCAGCCACATCATAACTATGGCATTGCCTGGATCTAGACAAAGTTATCCAGAGAGACCGGGACACCCTTCAGCTTTTATAGTGTCTGTTACTGTCTTTGGAGAAAAGACTCATTTAGTAGCGGCAGTTGACAGATAACCACGGAATGGAGTTTAGACTAAAAAGTGAAAAATTAGTGCACGAAAACGTACAAAACCAATAGAACCTCTTCAAAACTCATCTTTTAGCTAATCTGCAAGTATCAGAATTGTCTTTACAAGCATCGTATATAGTGTCTAGGTTTGGAAAGAAGAGTCCAAAACCAGCTGCACCAAACTAATCACTGTCTGGAACAGCTGAAATATATCAATGTTACAGTATGAATGTACGGATAGCTAAATCTTTATTTTGTCCCAGAAAATTACTGGACCAAACTCTGGGTTTGAATAACTGAGCTAACCACAGATTTAATCTAGTTTGTTTGCCAGTATGATGGATTTAGATGAAAGTTTGTACCTTTAAAGCTCTAAGTTTTTATTGAATACCATGTATCACTGAGGATCTCAAATAAAGAAGGGAATTTTCAAGCCAATTTATGGTCATACTGGATTTTTGATGAGGGTCCTTAGAAAATATTGTATTTTGAGTAGCTTATTTTAGGGAACAGCTGTTTTCAAGGTGAAGCTGAAGCACTTGCAGTCCTTTTGAAAGAAAATTGTTTGGAGGGATATTGTAAAATAATTTGGTGTCCACTGCAAAGCACATTCCTAATATCAATTTCATAAATGTAAATATTCTAATACCAGAAGTGCTGTACTGACCTTTCACATTGATTTTGTGCACTTTTCCAGGAATTTGAGAAAATATGAACCATGAAGGTTGAAATACAGTGCTACATTTTTCCACTTCAAAAGCAATAACAGTCACTTTTAACATGTAAAAGCTCTCTTGGGACAAAAACTCTTCACTTATGATAAATTTTCTTTTCTTCTGCTTTTCTTCCCTCTGTTAAAAGAAGACACTTAAAACATTTCCTATTTCTCCATGGGAAATGAAGGAACATAAGAAGGCAATGTTAGCCCTTAACAGTATGAAAAATAAAGGATAACAACAGTGTGGGAAATTATCTGTATTTTCCATCCTTTCCTCAGCCAGAGCAGGACATCTGCAATGCATCTACAAGACAAAGAGAGCATCTCTGGAGAGGTCTGTGATGGCACTTAGTCTTAATTGGAAACTGTTTTCCATTTCTTCTGAAATCATCATTTCATAGAACATATTTCTTTACTGGTAGAAATCATAAATGTTATTTTACAAAGCACTCACAACCAAGACAGATAAAAATGTAATATAAAACAGTTTCAGCTTCTTATTCCACCTGATCAAGGCTAAGCAAATGACACCCCAAAAGCTTTCCAGTCTTATGTTGTTTTATATATGTAAAAATTTGTCACGTCATTTTCTGCAAAGATGAGGAGCTATATAAAATTTTATATGTATCTCCGAGAGGCAAACAAATTTACCTCACAATCTCCTAGGTACATATTTCTTTCTGGGAAGAAATGAAAACATTGATTCTAGCTTAAACAGTACTTCCCAAACAAATTATTTTCAAAACAGTATTTGTTATTTAGCAAGAAGATTATGTGGATGATTAGATTTTTTATTATAGTGTCTTTTTTTTTTTTTTTTATAAAACGCAAACTAAAAATATAGAATAATAACTAGAGTATTAATTTGTTGTCTCATTATTTCCAAAATTTTTGTAATCCAGTCCTTTAAGTATCAAATTCTTATCTGAAAAAAAGTTTTAAAGTTGATGAAATGTGAGAGCTCTACATATGTAAGGAGGATATGCTTCAAAGTACATGAAAGTCAATGGAAGAAAATTTGTGTCTAATAGGTCAGGCCCTAGACGCAAACTCAGCAACAGACCTCACTTTTCCTAACCACAGGCCAGTAAAAAAACAAAAAGGCACAAGGCAATGATTTCCAACCTTCCCTGAATGGCAGATGAGAATCCTGAGGAAGAAACAGTGTCATATTTGCAATTTTTTACAAACACAGGCAAGAGAAATGGTGTCTTTCTGAGGCCATTAAATCACAGGATGGGTTTAGAATAATGTTCTTTAGCTTAACACCAGCTTATTAAAAATATTTGCGGATATCTGTGAGATCAGTTCAAACAGAAAAAATAGGAGATTCTCTAGGTTTCATGACAAGTCCATGTGCCATGAAATCAAAGTGATTAAAGAAGGAGCATGATTCAAAAAGTGAGAATAAGATCAGTATTACTCATGCCAATTTAATTTGATTTTAATATTTTAAACAGAAAATGTTGATTTGTGTCTTCATTTTGTTGCTGTTTGTTGGGGTTATTTGAGGGGTTTTGTTTTCGGATTTGTTTGTTTGTTTGTTTGTTTTTTTAAATGGAGTGCCAGATCATGCCAGATTTAAAACGTTATATAGGCCTGTAAAAGCTTCTGTTCTATTGAAATGTTCTTAGTACATATTAATATTCTGAAAACATGCAGCATATCAAACTCTTTTTGTGCTAGATTTTTATGAGGTATGTTAATGATGATGGAGTGTGAGATATTTCTTAACATCCTTCTAATGGGGAAGTTACAGAGCAACGTGCTTTCATTGCCATGAAATCCACACTTTCATTACAAAACCATTTATTAGCATTCCTTGTTTCATCAAGACCATTGCCCTTTATACTATATTCTCAATATTTTTCATCCATCCTTTGGCCTCCTCTGCATGGAAACAGATACGTTTTACTGTTTTACTGACTCATAGCGTGGGTTGTAAATCAAGATTAGCCTCTAATCTACGCAAAAAAAAAAGAAAAAAGAAAAAGACTGTGAATAACAAAACAAAATCTACCAGAACTTACTTTTATTACATGAAACAAACAACTTAAAAATCCTATGGATATGATAGTAAAATATCCATTATATGAAATGATGATTCATAAAATGAATGCCTACAAAATATGTAGACAGCTGTTTGACATAATATCTTCCTCAATAAAACAGAGTTTTAGTCCAAAGACATCCTGTTTATTCCCAGGCTTTGAATGCTTCTGACTCAAAGTCTTCTTCATTAGCAAAGGCAATGTCTTGAGGCTGCCATCTAAATATTTGTAATTTAGGATTCTTTAATGTATCAAACATTTATTTGTGGCTGTTACACTTGAAATGAGAATAGGGATGGTAATATACATGCAATTCAAATTAATATTATCTTTTTTTTGTTGTTCAGTTAATGAAGACTGAAATAAAGTCAAACAAAGGGAAAAGAGGCAGTTTCAAAGCAATGGTACTTTTACTAATGAGAAAGTAGTATTATACTGGCATCACTGGGTTCAAAAGATCTCAGAGTTCACAGACATTATAGCCTCTTAAAATTATCAAATGTGGTAAAAGGAGAAAAATCTTTCCTTATTAGTGAACTTAGTTACTTGATGAATGTAGTTAAAACTACAAGAAATAATTTTTTAATTTGGTTATTTATTAGGGCATCTTTTGTGTGGAGAAAGGTTGTTAATATATGCAAAAGGTAGCATATCCTGTCCCTTCCCAACAAACATGTTTCCAGTATTTAGCATTAACAGCTACACAGAAATATTCGGGGGATTTTAAGGCATTTATCTTATTAATATGTGATACCCTTGAACATGAAAACATATTTTCTAGTTTCTGAAGAAAAAAATATATTACTCTGATTTATGGGAAGAAATGATGAATTAATAGCTGAGCTTGTCTACAGCAAGCTGTTTTACCAGGATCTGTGGTCCCTTAGGGACCACTGATTTTCCTGTACTGCCTAGGTTTTATCTTTAACACATGAATGGATAACATTCAACTACCATTGCACCAAGGCTGTTTGACACCACAGCACATAACAAGAAAGGATGAAAATTGTGTGTTGAAAATCACACTGAGAGAACTGTGGCAGAGTCATCTAAAGAAGACCAGTGGACAGGCCCTGTGTTTTCAACACACCAAAGTTCACACATCAGCTGGAAACTAACTCCTTGCCTTCGTGTTACACACCACACCTGTCTTGGAAAAAAGTTTGCAGTCTATAGTGCTGTACTGCACGTCTCAGAAAAATAATATATTGATAAACAGTTCTGGGACCACAGAAGATGATCGATTGCACTCACTACTTTATGAGCATGCATATTTAAAGACATTAATTTCTCTTCTGTTCTGAGCATATAGGTTTAGTAATGTTTGTGCCACATGGTAACCGAGTCTGTGCTATTGACACAGTTGAATTTATAACACTTTACCAAAGTCAATTAATTAAATATTTGGGTGAACCTATGAGGTCATGAGCAATAGTAACACATTATATAAATATTCAAGTAGTTAATAGATGTAAATATTGATAGAAATAGCAGAAAATGAAGAGAAGCAAGTTAAAACAAATAAAAATTCATTTCTGTTTTATTATCAATATTTCACAATCCATTTTTGTCATTTTAGCACTATGTTTGTAGCTGAAGGAAAAATTCTTTTCCAAATTTAGAGGTTCTCATTCTTCCTTGGGAAAAAAAAAGTGCCATTTCCACTTGTCTGGAACTACTTCTTGTTTTACACTAGGAAATGAAACTTAAATTTTTTTAGAGCCTTCATCTATGAGTGATGTCAAAATCTCAGGCCAGAGGGTCTTGAATTCAGTATTTCCTATTTGGAAATAATAAATCAAATTTTATTTTTGCTGTTCAACAAATCATGCATCCTGTTCTCAACCAGTGAATTTTCACTGACCTTGCTGTCATCATGGATCTGTAACTGCATGAACATACCCACTTCAGAAGAGACTACAGTCTCTGTTAATGTTAAATTACGGTGCGGTAAACAGTTTTGTAGAGTCTACTCAAGCATTAGTTTTTACTGTGCCAAGCAACTATCTGTTTTTCTTCTTAAACCCCTCCAAAACTCTTTGGAATTTATTTTTTCTGAGTAAAAACAGGAAAATAATGTTACATACTAGAATAAGAACTTAGTCCAATGATTTATTTACAGGAGAAAAGGACTGGGTGACAGAAAAGATGTAGGGTTTTTCTTTCCTGAAATAAAAAAAAGTGTTAATCAGCTAAATAAATTAACTTTTTTTGCTTGATCACATATGGAAAGTAAGTCTATAAGTGCAATATCCAAATTTATATCCAACGTTTAATTGTTACTTCCACTGGAATTTCATGAATTTCGTTATATCCATGATTCTCAGTCAACTAATTTCAATTCATCCATTTGTAGTGAATAGGAAAAGCTTTGGGACATGGGAAGAGTAATGAATTAAATGTGTTTGGTGGTTGACCGTGGCTGGATGCCTGGTGCCCACCATCTCTGCTTCAGCTGGGCAGGGGAGAGAAAATAGAACAAAAGGCTCATGGGTTGAGAGAAGGACAGGGAGGACACTCACCCACTACCATCACAGACAAAACAGACTCGACTTGGGGAAATTAGTTTAATTTATCACTAATCAAATCAGAGTAGGCTAATAAGAAATAAAAACTAAACCTCAAAACACCTTCCCCTCACCCCTCCCTTCTTCCCTGGCTCAACGTCACTCCCCATTTCCCTCCCTCCTCCCCCCAAATGGCTCAGGGGAATGGGGAACGGGGGTTGTGGTCAGTTCATCACACCTTGTCTCTGCCGCTCCTTCTTTCTCAGGGGGAGGGCTCCTCACACTCTGTCCCTGCTCCATTGTGGGGCTCCCTCTCACATGGGAGACAGTGCTCCATGAACTTCTCCAGCATGAGTCCTTCCCATGAGCTGTATTATTCACCAACTGCTCCAGCCTGGGTCCCTTCCACTGGGGACAGTTCTTCAAGAAGAGACTGCTCCAGCGTGAGTCCCCCATGGGGTCACAAGCTCTGCTGGAAAACCTGCTCCAGTGTGGGCTCCTCTCTCCTTGGGGCCACAGGTCCTGCCAGGAGCCTGCTCCAGTGAGGGCTTTCCATGGGGTCAGAGGCTCTTCGGGTACCCACCTGCTCTGGTGTAGGCTCTTCTTCCTTGCCGTGTAAACCCAATACAACAGGATTACTCACAGGCATGGGGATAAGGTCTTACAAGTCAGAAAAGTTCATTATTGAACACGTACAGACACATCTATAATACAAGAACATGAAAATAATGGTAGCAATAATCAAGATCATAGAAATTACAATTTATCACAAAATAGTATGAAAACCATGAAGCCCTACCCCATGATATTACTGCCAATTCAAACATTCTGTTATTACAGGACAGTTACAGGAACACATGTTCTACTCCAGAATCATTTTATTCACTCTCTATAGTGAAAAAAGAGACTACACAATTTGTAGAGAAATACAGCATTCTTGAGTATTATTAATCTCATCCATTTTCCACCCATAATGGATGATTGCTTCTTTTTGCATATTAATTCACACCTTTACAACTACACAGGAACATTTTTTTGTATTTCCTATGGTTTTTTTTGGAAGAGTTATCCACAGGAGAAAAATTAACATTAGAAGAGAAAGTTGAGGCTTATTTTATTTTCCTTTTCTATTTTCTAAATTCCCCTTTCAGAAGAATGGAAATACTGATATTTTCTTTGAACTCACATAACTATGGAAGTATTCACACAGTAGGAACCCTATTTAAATCTATCTTTTAGCTATTTTAAAGGTGGAAAAGGGGAAAGAATAAGAATATTTACTTTCAAATCAGCTACATCAGCTATAAAATTAAGAAATATCTGAGAAATGCTTCACATTAGTCACAGTGTACAGCTAATAAATATTCCTCCTTTTGTTAAACACATAATTGCAGAGTTCTCAGAACTATGAAATCTTTCAAAAAATATGATTAATTATAGACATTCACATAGCCTGTTTAAAGAATGCTGTGATTATACTAGTGTTGCTTGAAGGCACTGAGAAAGGAAGGCAATGATTTCAGGCTTTGTGGTCTTTCATTGCAATAATAAACAGAGCAGGAAGAAAGCTTGGAAACAAAAAATAACCCCACCAAGCAGAGCCAGCAGAGCAATACAAAGCTACTGTGAAGGTGCTCTTTGAGGCAACTAAGGATTCTCCTGACATGAGAGAATTTCATGGGTAGACAAGGCTCCTACAACCAGTGAGTCTTTGTGGTTTGAAGGTTATTTTGGAATGAAGTGAAGTATCCTGGACTTCATCTTTCTCTAAGAAAAAAAAATAAAAATCCAATCCACTTTCCAGTTGTTTTCAAGGAGTCCTATATTATGTAGATGTCTAAAGCACTCATGTTCCCAAGAAGGAGGTGAAGAAGACACTAACATATAAACATCTACTGTCCTTTCCCTCCAGTTTCTTAGAATCAAAGAATAGTTATCTTGGAAGGGACCTTTAAAGATCACCTAATCAAATCCCCCTGCCATAAGCCCAGACATCTTCCACTAGACTGGTTTGCTCAGACCCACACAAAACCTGGCTTTGAATGCTTCCAATGATGGGGCATCCACAACTTCTCTAGACAGTCATTCCAGTGTCTCACTGCCACAAAAATTATTTTCTTTTTTTCCAACCTAAATTAACCCTCTTCAGTGTAAAACCATTGCCACCTCTCCTGCCATTAGAGGTCCTGGTAAAAAGCCTTTCTCCATATTTCTTGTAAGCCCCTTTTATATATTGAAAGGCCACAATAAGGTCTCCCCAGAGCCTTCTCTTCTCCAGGCTGAACAAGTTCAACTCTCAGCCTGTCCTCATTGGACAGCTGTTCCGGACCTCTGGCCATTCTCAGGGACCTCCTCTGGACCCACTCTAACAGGTCCATATCTCTCTTATACTGGGGATCCCATAGCTGGATGGAATATTCCAGTTAGGGTCTCATGAGACCAGAGTAGAAGCAGGGAACTACCTCCTTTGACCTTCTGACCATGTTTTGTTTTATGCAGCACAAGACACAATTGACCTCCAGGACTGTAGGACTCCATTACCAGGTCATGTACAAATTTTTGTCCCCCAGTATCCCTAAGCCCTTCTCCACAGGGCTGCTCTCAATTCATTCATTTCCCAGCCTGTATTGAACTTGGGGATTTCCCCAAGTCAGGTGAGGACCTTGCACATGGCCTTGTTGAACTTCATGAGCTTCACATGGGTCCACTCCTCAAGCCTATCAAGGCCCCTCTGGATGGCAACCTTCCCTCTGGTGAATCAACTGCACCAGTCAGCTTGGTGTCACCTACAAACTTACTGAGGGTGCACTTGATCCCACTGACTCTGTCATTGATGAAGATATTAAATAGTACTGATCCCAGCATGGACCCACGAAGGACACCACTCATTATTGGTTTCCACTTGGACACTGAGCCATTGACTATAACTCTTTGGATGTGGCTATCAAGCCAACTCCTTATCCAATAGTCCAGCAGCTCAGGTAGATGACATCCTCAGTTCTTCCCATGACAACTGATGTAGTTTCTCCATTGTAGAAGACTAGTAGATTAGTGAGACACAATTTGCTCTTGGGAAAGCCATGCAAGCTGTCTTGAATCACCTACTTTTCCTACATGTGCCTTACCACATCTTCTAGGAGGACCAGTTCCATGATTTCCTAGGCCACAGAAGTGAGGTAGGTAGTTCCCAGGGTCCCCCTTTCTACCACATTTTAAAATGGGTGAAAAGTTTCCCTGGAATGACTAAAGTGGAATTTAAATAATGTTATCATTTTATCAATTTTAATATTTTATCTGGAATGGATTCCAAAAAATTGATGAGTACGTCAACCTTTTCCATTTTGATTGTCACCAGTTCTCCTGTCTTATTTACCAAGGGGGATACCTTTTATTTAATCTTCCTTTTCCTGCCAACATTCCTGTAAAAAATCTATTCTTCTTCA